>JANHZT010009114.1:101042-119624 GCA_032468215.1 Stegonotus admiraltiensis | reverse complement strand
CTCCCTCTGTAAATATAGACTTCTTAGAGGTGTATCATATTATAAATACATTAGAAATGTTTTGCTCTGAGGATATGAAACATTCCTGTAAAGGTTAAATCAATAAAAAAATGATTTGGCCACATTCCTAAGTATGGCTAGAACAGGTAGTCTGTTGTTTAATGTGCCCTTGAGTTTTTGGATCACATCATTATGGTGCAGCAGAAAGGACTTGCTCAAGGCATGCTAATGTATACTGACATTCTAGAAAGTATCATCAGTCACAGTTTAGCTGCAAACAGCTAAAACACATTTAGATATATTTGCATTTGTGTGAAAATTGTATTGTGAGGGACTATATTTAGCAAAGGTGGGGTTGGGGTTGGGGAGAAAGCAAAGTAACAACTTTTAAAGCTTTTTATTGATCATAAGAAACATGGAAGCATAGAAGTTCTGTTGCAGCTACTTGCAGTAAACTATCAGTTTCAACTCATGTTTAATATAACTATCGCTCTATAACATTTATCTAAATTTTATTTGGAAAATTGACAGAATATTTATCTGTGATGTATTCACACATTTTGTATTGTAATAAGCAGACATAATATTTATTTGCTGTCATGAAGCCAGTATGTTTGTAATGTACAATACACACACACACACACACATACACACATTATTGGTTGACCAACTCACAACTGATTAGTCAAATCAAATCTTTATTATGCTCAAAGAGCAGCATAAGGAAGGTAGGGTACAGTCAATTAAAAAGTACAGAAAATACATCAGAGTTTTAAAAAATATAATTCTAAAAGGCTTTAAAAAGATATAAAACAAAAATTATTTTTAACACAAGGATTCATGTTCATTAGGATTACTTTTTGGCACAGGTCATTTTTCACGCTGCTGTGCAGAAGCTAGCAACATTATATGTGGTATAGCAGGGTTGGTATATGAAAGCAGCAGGGAGATCTAGAACGGTCGTGTCTGTCCTGAGTATTTATGCAATAAGGGTGAGATGACGCTAGTGCAAATATCTCTGTAATGCAGGCACCAGAGAAGTACATGCTCTATTGTTGTTGTGTGTCCAGGGTTATAGGGGCATCGTTTCTTCGGGATGGGAATTTTCCTGTATCAGCCTTCATGGTAGCTGAAGGGAAGGTATGACATCAAGCCAATGTAAAGACTCTTCTGTGGCTAGCTACTTTAAGTTTAAAGTAGTTAAGTATTTCCTAGGGAAGGCACAGTACATGTTGCATTTATTGGTTTAATTCTGTACTATTGTTTAGTCTCACACGATTTTATTGCGTTTTAAACACGAATGTGGTAATGAATATTTTTTCTAGGCTATATTTATATTCATTTAAAAATATATAAGAAAGCAACAAACCCAGCAAAACCTGTTTGTACTGGATGAAAATAAAGAGTACTTTTAAAAAACAAGATTTTGAGAGATTCAAAGATAACATTCCCCCCCCCCCCCCATTCTATGGAATGTTCTTGGATTGTTCCATTTTTTTATCCAGTTAGGGATTTGCAGGCAGATTTACTGTAGAATAATTACTAAATGAATGCTACTATAGTGCTATGATAATATAATTTTATTCTGAAATAATGCCTCTGTTAATACCATGGGATTATATACTCATTTTAGCTTTTACTAAAATGTTAATAGTTCAGTATTAGAATTTATGGAAGTAAAATGTGTTTTCTATGAATGTTTTTTAATATATCTTGAAATGGAATAAATGCTTATATAAAAAGGTAATTCAGTGTTATATGCATTATGTGTTAATAAATAAGCTATAATTTTAGAAGATACATTTCAACAAGATTTGCATAAAAATGTGACTTTCTAAAACAATTGCTTATTTGAGCTTTTATTTACTTTTGGTAGACTTAAATAAAATTAAAACTAAAGTTATTTTAAAATTAAAACAGTTTCTGGTAGTTTGATGTAACAGCAGTAAGCATATACTCTTCCTGAGTTTGAGTTTCAAACATGCTTAGTTAATTATTGCAGTTATCCATTTAGTGACAGATTTGCATGAAGAAGTATTATTGTACACCGGCTAGATATACCTCTACAGCCTTCATGTGCAATGTAGATCAGAAGTGGAAAAATCTTGCTGAAGCTAAACATGTTTGAAGTTGGTCAGTTTTGGGAGTTCCCTTTGCTGGCTGCTTTTAAATTATGATAAGATCTCTGTAACCACATCATCACATATCAAATATTAGTACAGATTATCCTGTTTTAATTATTAGATTGAAATTTTCATGGTCTGTTTTTAACCAGTCTGACGTTTTATTGTTTTTTACTGCCCTGAACTGATGGGTATCCTTTTTTTCTTCTTTTACCCTTGTACATTTTGTGAAATTATGTTATCTACTTACATATACCATTTGATAAATATTTTATTTGGTACATCAAAATAATATACTTGTTTGTATCATGATAATTTTACATGTCTCATTATCAAATACAGTGTTGAGATTTTTCCTGTAAAAAATAAATACTCTCTCTGGCTTTTCTGTTGTGATTTTGCTACAGAGTACCAGATCGTAACAAGATAAGCAATACTTTATAGAATTCTGAATAAAATTAGGAAAAATGTGTATTAAAATAAAAGTGAAATAAAACAAAAAACAAATTTGTGAATTTCTGCCCAAGCAGTTTTTAACACAGGATTTTTAGTTCTAGTGTATTACACACTGAAAGCTCTTTTTAATTCTCTATAGTTTCACTCCAATGAATGCATTGTTTCATTATTTCTTTAAAGGAAGAAATAATGGTCTAACTACCTTTGCTAGAATCAGTTGGATATTTTCTATAAGAATAATAAATGTATTACTTTTGCAAATATGCCTGACTTTCTCAAAATACTGGTTTTCCTCCAAAAAACATAATGTAGTTTCCTTTTTGTTACTCCTGGGAGATATTTCTGTGTTGGGACTATGTTACTGGATCAGAATGCAGTCTTTTTGTGTTAACATGCTTCATCTGATACAAGGAGAAAGTAGAGTGAATTCTTAGTTTAAGAAAAGAGAAAAATTGAATACAAAATTTATTTCCCCCAACTCCCGATGTACAAGTCGAACTGAAAAACTGATTTTGTTATTTAGCTAATATTTTTATAGAACATTTAATTATTTTTTCATATATGTTAAAATAATCATCTGTTATGTAGTTCCTCATTTCTTTCCCATCCCCTTGCAAACCTCTAAGGCAATTTGTATTGATTATAGATAGTCCTATCGGTGAGCAGATTGATGTGTTTGAATAAGAAATATACGTATGAATAATCCCCATATTTTAAACGGATGTTAAATTGGTTTATGATTTCAGATATGTTGCATAATGCTCACCTTTAAAATATTTTTAGGGTGCATTAGAGTCCCCCTCATTGCATTTAAGTAAAAAGTTGCAACTTTCAAAAATGTTATATTTGAAAGGTTTTTTCTTGATATATGTGAATATGCAATCTTTATTAATGCTCAGTTGAGCATATACTTTTTCTGTACATAGAATTTTATTGCAGAATTACTGTTTTTATAGTTTTAAATATTTGTTAGCCCCTTAATATTTCAGGTATCTTAAATAAAGATTGACATATAAAAGGAAATTTAATTAGTCTAAAGAGAGAAGCATCTGATCACTGCTAAGAACAAGCCTGAGCAATATCAGATAAAGAAATATCCTACAAATTGGATGGGTTGGGCTACAATATTGCACTCATTGTTCCTCTAAAATAATATTAAAGTAAATAGATATTAAGTAGTGTAATGTGTTATTAAAATGTGTTGATTGCATTTATACCAATGCCTTCTTGACTTAAACAAAGCATTTTAAAGACTTGTGAATTATGTGGTTGTCTGCAGTCTATAGAGAACAGCTATTGGTCACAATATAATACATTGAACAAAATAGGCCTTATTTCTTTTTCAAATGAATATGGATATAATTGGGAATTCTATTAGATAATGAAATGAAGAAATATATTTATTTCAAATGAAGAAATATATTTATTTCAAATTTCATTATATAATAGAATTCCCAATTATGTCCATATTTATTTTTTTTTAAAATAAGGCCTATCTTGTTCAATGTAATCTTCAAGTAAGTTTTCATAGGATGTGGCTTAAGGGATACTTTTTAAAATCTTATTTGATTTTGATTTTAAAACCATAGGAAAAAAGACAGAAATACTATAATATTTGTAATTTTTAACGTTATATTTCTTTAATAAACCAATTTAATTGATTAGTAGGCATAAAATTCTGATAGCGTTTAATGTTCTAAATTTGCTGTCACAGTGAGCCCCCTAAATTCAAATTTATTATATTCTGGGTCTCTGTAAATGGACAGCTTGTTATAATGATTATTAACAGTGCAGATTTAATAGTATTCCATCACTTGCAGAAGTTAAATTTGAGGATTGGCAGGGTATCTATTGCAGATTATAATTGCATGTGCCATATACTCTTGTTTGCAATACTTGGAAATTATTAAATACCTGTAAGAGTGGGAGCTGGAGCTGTATTCTGATTTTATCTTATTTGTTCAGATTGGGTGGTGGTTGTTTTTTGGGGGGGTGGGGTTGTTTGACAGAAAAATGACCATGTAGACACTAACACACAATGCACTCTTTAAATGTTGGGCTGTATTGCAGCAATGTACATTTGAAATGGAACCGGACTTTTTAGCTAGCAATCCTAAGAACGTTGCTAAGGACCACTGTGGTATTTATTTTTGCAAATTGTAACTTGTTTAGGATAATGCCTTTAAACAGAAAGTAAGGTGATTGAAGAAAACATATTTTAAGATTTCTAAATAAGATGCTCTTTAAGATTTTATTAGACCACCTCTGAAGAAATCACAGCATGTTGTGAGGATTCTTAGCAGTGCTGCATATTAAAGTGGATGGTCGAGTATTTTAATATTTTTGTGGCCTGTTAATTCAGTGTACTAGACTTGACATTTCTTTAGTTTATAAAGGAATTCAAGGTGCTAGCCCTACTATGACTTCAGTTTTCAAGTATACACGAGTGCATCATTAATCATAGGAAATGCAAAAATAAATAATAGAGTTCCCTTGAATTTTTCATGTGAATACTTAAGTTTTCCTCTCTTTTTTTTGTATATACAGCTGAGCTATTTTGATAACCCTTAACCTTTACTTCAACAAGGAGGTACAGTATAAAAATATTGCCTCAATCTTCATAGAGCAGCTCTAAGGAAAACTTTGGTAGAATATTTGTTGGAAAAAACCAAAAGTTTCTATACAAACTAACTTAGCTCAGCCTCACTTCTATATTTTAGACCACCAATGTGTAAAATTAAAAGCACATGGATTTTGAATCACTAGAAAATGTTTTAATTGATTAACGCTGTATGAAGGTAAAGAAGTAAAGTAAGTTTTGATTTGTGAATAGTTCTATTCAATAAATTTTAATCCTCTATGCCTGATAAAATCTTAGCCTCTCTTATGAATTAGCTTTTCCCCCCCACTTACTTGTTTGTTTAAGTGTCTAATACTTTGGTGTTCTTTTAGCTAACTGGAACATTTTTGTTTTTAGGGAATTTTATATCAGATTAGAGTATTTGAGCAACAAGGGGAGAATATCAGTAGTTACTGGTTCAATAAATAAGCCAATTCATTTATATATCTATATCGTGATTTTAAAATTTTAAAATGTAAAATCATCAAATAAAAATATTGTAAGTCGAAACACATTTTTACCCGATGTTCAAAATAGTTTAGAACTGATATATTAGTCTTGAATAGTGTAAAATATTTGTTTCTAATAAAATTGATTTATTAATTTTACAAATTCTGATAGGAATACTCTGCAATATATAACATAAATTGTAGTTAATATAACTCTTGTATTTTCATATTTCAGGGATTAAAATCACATTGGGGGAACTATTAATTGACCCATTTTTATAAACTAGTGATTTAATTTTTTTGTGTTTAATCAGTAAGAGATGCAATATACCACAGCATGCAGATTATTGGAAATACAACTTGCCTCTTTCTTTTTTGGCGGGAAACAGTAACTTAAAAAGAAGCAAGAGATGAATATTGAAGAAAAAAATTGGTAGCTTAATCTCATGAATTATTTATATATAAGCTGAAAGTTCAGGTGCAAATGGTGGGCATAACTCAGCTGGAAATTCTTACTCACAAGCCAGCAAATGGAATAGAAGCTATGCAAGAACACAGGTGTTCCATTCTTTTAAACAGGTTCCTGTGGATTATACTGCAGACTTTTTACATATGTTATTAGAAACCTGGGGTGTATTTATTCATGCTACTTATCTATAATCAATTACTGTGGTTAATTTTAATTAAAACCTTAGGTATTTCATGTTGATCATTACATGGAAAATAGAAAATTACATTCAGAATTGCCCTGATTTACAAGGGCAAGACTACATACATTCCCATCACATGTACACTGAATAAGTTCAATGTTCCTTTCCAAACCCTAATATTTTATTTGCCAATTTGCATAATAAGGAAAATATGACTGAATATAAATGCTTTATATGTTACTAAACTGAATGCAAAGGCATCAATTCAGAATTCATTGCTAAATGGACACGATACATTGCTGGTAATAAGAATCAGAGAACTTTATTTATATACATCAGTTGTCAGTGTTCACTATAGCTAACTTAACTTGCATATACTTATTTATTTAGAAAAGTACTTTAAAGCAAAATAACTTTGAATTTGTATGCCATGAACTAATGGTCATCTTTTGTCTGAAAATTCATTTTAGATTAGCTTCATCCTCTTTATTTAAATAGGAAGTATTTGAAAGGTTGCTTTGCCTATATCTTTTGTCCAAAAAGAGAGGAATTAACAGTCAGCAATACACATTATATTAATTAGAATCTTCAATGTTTTTCCTGTGGATATTAAAAGCAAAAACAATTTCCTATGCATATAAACTATTTTTTTCTATTGTAAAGCCGGAATAATGTCTGGTTATTTGTAAACATTTTTGGGGTGGGGGGAAGGGGGAGAATCAGTTGGAAAATACCTGCTGCATTTTTGTCTTGCATGCTAGTTGCCCATTACAGTATAATTCCATGTGATGATGATCTTGCAGAAACTAAGTTTTCAAGCATATGACTCTCCAGCTCATCAATAAAGCTTGGCATATCAGAAATTAAATAGGTCCCTCTGTTCATGAGTACAAGGCTTGCTTCATGTCTAATTATGCTCAGAGATTGCAGCGGATTCAACAGGAGCCAGTTGAAACGTGTGAAGTAGGAGGGGTAAACTGAACTCCAACCATCAGCTAGATACAATACACATTCAATGTAGGTGCACACTGTGACAGCATTCCAAGCATCGGGGTTTTTTTTTTCCTTAGCAGGAAAAGGAAAATCACTCACTTTCAGCCCTAACGTAAGTTTCAGCCAAGATGGACAGCATTAAGAAAATATTGTAAGTGTTTTGATTTTGTTCTCTTTCTATAAGTTGATATTGTTTAGATACTTTTGCAGTATTTCAAAGAGAAACAATCTCTCCTGCTACTGCTCCAAGGACTATGAACAGATTTTGGCCTTAGGCAGCTTTTTCTACATCTTTTGAAACTACAGCAAATACTGCAGAGATCAGTGAAGCTATTCAGACATATTATGCTTTCTTAAAATAGGCAATCTTTTATTTCATATGGTATTAATATATATACTGACAAATTCAAAAATATCAGAAATGGGAAGGATCAAAGGGGTTTCAGAGATGCTAATTGGGACTTAAGAATTTTCCTTACATAAAGGCAGACTTTGAAATAGGTGGAGTAAGATCTTAGTTAACTTTTTATCTCATTTTTAAGTGGCAATTTTAATAGATATTTATACAGAGTTTCCTAAAATGCATCATTACAATTGTAGAATCTTACTGATCGGCGTCTTTGCTCTGCTACTCTATTGTTTTGTTGCCAGGGATTTTCTTAGCTTGTGGGCATATTTGTTTAGAACTGCGTAACAGACTTCCTGTAACTTTTGGTGGATGCGAAACAGCATTTTATGCTGTGAACAGAAACAAATGCATGAGATCCTCAGTTATATCATACACTTTTGGCAGGTCAATTAGGTGCCACAGGATACTTGGTTGTAATCAAATTTTAATTGTGGATTCAGCTTGCCAATGTCTGACTGAAAAACTGTATAAGGACTGTTTTTGTCCTTAACAATTTCATCAGATATTGGGAAATATTGAGCCCTGTTTGCCCTCTGCAGTGACTTTAGTGCTTAGTCATGGTAAAACTTTTAAATGGTTGGCATCTTATTCTCCATTCTTTCATGCATTATGCTTAGCATTGACAGCATCGTACCTTGAACACTGATCTGACAACCATACAGTGGTTTCAGTATCTGCTTATGATTATACAGGGAAGGTAAAATCTCCTGGCCACTCAGGTGTTCATAGTAAAATGTGTCAAATTCAGTTAATATTCAAATTAAAAGAGCACCATCACTGTTTTTACTCAAACCAAGTTAATTTGGATTAGAAAGTTTAAACATACACATATAGCAAACTATTTTTTAAAATCAGCAATATTTCATAATCTTTGGAAACTCAAAGACTTACCCCAGAAGAAGTTTTGCTGACAAGGTGTCACTGAGCTAAAAAGACTGTTCGATGCCATTGCTCTCCCCTCCTGCCGGTGTTTCTTCTGGTGCAAAGAATCTTTGAAGCCTTATACTGAAATCAGAAATCATAGCCAAGGTTCATTAAGTTTTGCAGTATGTCTGGTGTGTATAGAATCTAGATGTATTTCCATTCTGACTACAGTAAAAAAAGCAAACATGCTGCATTACTGGTAACATGCAAAAAAAAGTAAGGAAACATCAGAAAAAGAAAATGAAGAACTATATGACAGGTCTAGAACTAACGAACAGAATGTGGTTTGAGAATACTTACTGACTCTGATGGTCTTCGTGGCTGTTGGTGACCTGTTGAGATTAACCATTTAAAAACCAAAGGCTTCTTGCTGTGTCCTCTTGGAGAAAGTTTGCACCGCACTTGTGGTTCTGTGGTTGTTTGTGAGGCGAATGAAGCATTTACACAATCCAAAAAAGCAAAAGCTTTTAAAACTCCTTTTTTTTGCAAGCCCTGTTACTGGAGAGACAGAATCATGTGGTTTGTGACATCATAGAAGCCAAGTAAAGTGGGACTGCCCAGCACTGTGGCTTTTCCCTTTCCTCCTCCTTTTAAAGTTTGACAAAAGGCCCGTGGTAAGGCCCTTTCTGGAATCCAGAAGGATCTAGCTTTTTAATTTTTGTGACTCATGAGGATTTGGAGAGCATACAAATTGCTGAAAGAGCTTCAACTCCTGTGCCGTTGAAGCATATGGACAGCAGAACTTCAATACTCTGTTTCCCTGCTTGCTTCTCTCTTCTTTTCTCTCCCTCCATGCCCCCCCCCCTCCTCTGCTTCCTTATTGTGTCTGTGGAGAAATAAACCAGAATTGGCACAAATGTCTGTGTGAAATTCTGAACAACAGTGATGATTTACAATAATTTACATATTTGGATTGTATCTCGATCTTGGGGTCTGCTTCATATTTGCTGGGTAGCTGGATTCCTTCTGTTTTTCTTTTTCTCCTTGTCTTCCTGAGCTTGTGAATCTGTAACTCATTGTGAGAAACTTTACCTTACCTCAAGTTCTCCTAGCAGACTGCCTACTGGGGCTGTGTTTTTGGGGCTGTAATTGGCTGTCACTGAAGTGTTAGTTTCGGGATTCCTGAAATCATGTCTGTCTATGTTACATTCTCCTAAAGTTAGCTGGCAGCTTTCTGTAATGAACATTAAATGCAATTATATGCAGCCTTTTCTGTTTCCTAGAAAACCTGTCATCTTTATAGTGTGACTTACTTGCATATTTTAGAAAGATGACACACTCTGCTGTATTCTGATATCTTTCTGGCAGTTAATGTGAAACAATTATATATTTAATGTGTTCTATTAAAAATAAAATATTACTGAATGTTGAGGGAGAGATTTCTGTATAAGCAGATTTCAAAGGCCAGTGGGAGATGCTTTATTTGCGTTGAAACATAAATCTGATTCATAGGCATTGCTTAGGCAGTTTGTCGTATAAATTTATATGGTCTTTTAAAGCGTGTTAAAATACAATTATCTATCAGAAGCTTTAGCTGTATTAATGCACATAGTTAAAATGAAGCTGGTGTTCTGTCTGTAATTTAGGCCTCAGAATAAATTGCAACATGCTGTGTAGACTAAAGAATATTGTGCACAGACATTGTGTGTTAGCATTATTTGCTTATTTGTGTTTTGGACAAAATTGAAAACATCTTTCAGAAACTGCCTAATCCCTGGCACTATTCCTATGTTTCTGTGGGTAATCTTGTTAGTATGGTCATAGACCCATTGACTCTCAATACTAATATCTTTAGTAATTTAACTGAGGATAGTAGTTTAGCAAAATATAAAAAAAAATCTAGTATTTTCATTTTAAATTAGTGAGATGCACAGAACATTTACCTTTTGCCTTCTATTGAAATCCAAGTAGACGGTGAATAAAACTGCAGGAAAAGATTTTATGTATGCCTATAATGCATAAGGGTTGTGGGTACATAATAAATAAAGAGGAGAAAGTAAGTTTAAAAGAAAAAAATTGAAAACAATTAATTTTTGTCTGGATTTTTATATCTTTTATATCTATTTATGAATTCCATAACTTTAATATTCCTAAATTCTGTATATGTAAGATATACTTCTCCTCTTTTAAAACTTTTAGTGTGCTAAAGTATTATGCTGCACATTAGAAAAATCTAATTGATGGTACACAACTAAAGTAATCACAAGAAACAAAGATATAAAATTATGTCAATTAATTGTGTCATACGTGAGAGGATTTCATAAATTTTAATATAATAGCAATTTTAGATTTTAATTTATTACAGTGTGTTCCTATGCATGAATGAATATTTGAAATAAGACCTAATAGACATACATAGGATTCTGAGTCTACACCAAAGTACCCCACTCAGTCCAATAGGACTCTCCCAGGTAAGCCTATAGGATTACTATGTTAATGATGTAATTTAATTCATAAGCATCAGTTTACACATGCATATAATTTTCTTCACTGAAATAATTGATAAATGAAAAAATATCTTTAAAAATATCTTTAAAATCATAAATTTGGGACAAAACTGTAGAAATTGTAGTTTTTGGCTAAACATGTCTATCTTAGATTACCTTTGATATCTTGATATTACAGGAATCTGAGTTCTTGTAGTATTCTCACAATATTTTCCCTAACTTTATTTGAAATATTTTGGGTATAATTTTTTGTATTTCCGTTAATGCATGAGTTCAAATTTTAGGTTCTTGCAGAATCTTGTAGGGAGCAATGAATCTGACTGTAAGAAACATCTTTTAACATCTTTTGCTGTTTTGTTTTGCATTTATTTGTTGTATTGGATTTCTTTAGAATTCTCAACATACCAGTAACTATCATAGGAAAACACATGTTTAAAAAGAAAATAAAACTTATGATAGGTCTTTAAATATAACTTGTGATCTGTATCCTCTAAAATTGCACGTAGAAAACTGAAGGAGAAATACATAATGATCTCTTTTGTTTGAAAAAGATCTATACCAAGGTGGATTTCCAAAGAAATTGTGGTGATCAACCATGATTTTCCATAATTTGTGAGGAAAATGATGAAGAAAACTTTAACAGCCATCTCTTTAGTAGGTTACAGCGCGGCTATTTAGAATCTGGTGTTGCAATTCATTGGGAAGCAGGTTTTCTTGCTTATATCTTTTTCTTCATCTAAAAATAAATATTCAGTTTTCTGGGTTGATTTGGCCAAAAGATGTCTTTGGCAATGAATAGGGAAAGAATTTGGTCCAACTTGTAGTAATAGACATTTGTCATCTGATATTAAAAAAGCACAAGCATAATCAGAATAGTAAGATTTATTTTGCTATAGAATCACAAATAAGGTGATGTTTATATTTATATAAGCTATTGAATCACAAAATGTCCAAAATCTATTTGGGAAACCTATAGTCGTTACTTGTATGAAATAGTTAAAAGTGAACATAGACAAGTATTTAGGAAGAGTGCACAGTATAAAACATATATTTTAGAAGGTTTATTTGTACTGTAGACATTTATTTTTATAACAGGTTTAAACAGAATTTCTTGCAACGGTAGCATATAGATGATGTTCACCACAATAAATAATATAATGACACGATTATTAGATGGGTTTTCACCAACTTCCAGACATTGCTCTTTTACATTTGAATCTATCAGATATAAAGTCAATTATTGCATTATTTGAAAGGTGTAATATTGTAAAGCATAACTTTGTTCCGTAACCTGCCTAGAGTCACTTTGCTTTCTATTCTAGCATTCTTCGAACTTCATATCTTATAATTGTCTTCCCTTAATTTATTTAGCAAACTACACTCAAACATAACATGTATAATTATAGTATTTCAGTATTTTGCATCAACATGTTTTTGTCAGAACTTGAAGTTACAATTTTAAAATAGCTTCAATATAATCAGCAGTGCTAGGCTCCCATTAAAAAGCAAACACTTTCCTTTGCCAGTTTTTCATATACAGTATGTAGCTGCCTAAAGAAATGATAACATTTAAGAACTACAGAATCCATTTTACTACATAGTAGACAAATGTGAAGACATTCCATGCATACCAATAAATATTGTTGGAAAACTTTTCTGGGAGTGTTTTATTTTGTTATGCTTTATTTTTCAGTATGGAATAATATTCTTAGTTTAAAAAGAGTTAGTATAGAAATTCATAGAATGTATGCCTAGTGCTAATAAATATATTAATAACCTTTTCCCATTTTGCCTTCATTTAATGATACTTGTAAACTTGCAAGAAATGAAGAGAGGCTTCCCTAGAAGTTCCCATTTTAATTTAATTTTTTTTTTGCTGCAACAGTGTGAGTTAGATTAGTCTGAGAGATAATGAATGGCTCAGAATCACTTGGCAAGTATCATAGCTAAGTGGGGATTTGACCCTGTGTTTCTTTGGTCTATGCACAATATCACAGTGGCTTTCTTGCTACATTACATTAGCCACTTGGAATTAAAGATTAGTCACGTCTAAAACATGTTCCCTATAATAGATTAAGCGCTTATTTAAACAATAACTCTTTTGTTTTCTGAAATTGTTTTCCTTTGCCTCCTATTAGAAGGTAAGATGTCTTCTTTTTGCAGATACAAAAATTGTTTTCAGTTGGACAAAAGAGAATGCTTAATCTGTTCTTCTGTTTTCAGAGTATAATTTAAGATGGAGTTGTAGCTGACTAAAGTAATGCAGATTTTTCTCCTTTTTGAGATCTATCTTCTGAGGTGGAAATCTCAAAGAATATAGCTGAAAACAAAAGGAAAACATCATTATTAAATTTTGAACCAGCAGTGGAAAAAGTAATCACAAAGCCCCCTTTTCAAGCTTATCTTTGCTTGTTCAGAAAATGCATGATGCGAAATAGGTTGATTGTCTCCTTGAACTGTCTCAACTCTTCATACTCTGGACAGAATGAAATTATAAATGTAGTGTGGAGGCAGTGGCCACATTTTGCTTAAATGTTGAATGAATATTGATATGGAAGAAGAACTAGCGTACTCTTCTTCTATTTAGGATATAGTATTATTTCTTTTCTAATTTGATAAAAACAAAACTAGTCTTAACAATTCTGGAGGATGCCTAGTTGGGGTCCACCAAAATTGTGAAGTGTAGTTTTGTTTCTATCAAATTGGGATAAAAGTTGGGAAAAGCTAGGGCTGAGACTGGAAGAGAATACACCATGTCCTAGATCAGGTTTAGAAAAACTGTCCATCGAGGTTTTGCTGAGCTATAGTATCCAGAAATCCTAAACAATGGCAGTGTTGTTTTGAGCTGCTAGGAGCTGTAGTATTAAACATATAGGCTTCCCCAGAGTAATCCTTGATCATCTGTCACAACCTGTTTAAAAAGAAAAACAGGAATTTTTGAGAAAGCCTTAAGAGTAACTAAGCCTTATTAAGTTTGATTAGGAATTTTAATATTGCTCCTCAACAGCTTTTGAGTGAGTAAAAATAGGGAGAAAAATCCCCAGCTTGTCTTCTGCTTTCTTTGACAGAGGTAGGATGTTCTCCTTCATGAGAAATTCTAAGGGAACAGAATCATTTTTATGAATTTTCTGGCTATCATAAGAATAATCAGTGTGGTGTTTGGAAAAGAGAATCCTAGTAATGGAATGATTGTACATATACCTCAACTGCAGTAGATAATTGGGTTTTTTAATCAATTGAGTTTTAATAGCAATATTTAACACAATTGGGAAGAGTTTTCTCTTTTAAAGAAGATGTGGTACTGCACACTGACTTGTGCCAAGCCATTTTCTCATCAGTCTTAGGGAGCACCAATGACACAAAAAGTATATTAATATCTTTGCCTCATATAATCACTATAGGAATTAATAAGTTTTAAAATGTAGAAGTTACGTGCTATATTAGAGAAAATAGTGGTAAAATGATTTTTCCTATCTGTTGCTCTTAATAAATATTTTATTCTATATCACTGCATTTTAGAATTTGTGCAGTATGTTAGCATAGCTTGTATTTAAATATAACAAACCATTACCTTCAGAAACTTAAACCATTGTTGCTTTTTGCTCCTTCAGTCTCAGTTTTCATTGAAGAAAAAAAATCTGTTTTGCACAAAATATGGGAAACTTGTCTCACATAACAGTTGAGGATGTGGCTAGGTTAAAACAGGAAACTGCTACCCACAATGCAATGTTACTTACACTACCACTTAATAAAATTTATTTCAAACATGCTACTGACAAAACCAAAGAAAAATAATACCCAAACTATGCTAGTTAGTACTCTAAAAAATATATTCTAAGAAAATGCAAGCATTCTCTTGAGAGCCTTTTTTGCTTAGTGAAATGATTACTGCCTATAATTAAGGTATCGGAATTTTCATAGCTGGAGAACTGAATTGTTCTTTTGATAACAGCCTTGCATACATAAAAAAATAAGTTTTAATATTAATTCATCATCCACATACGTACCATCTAAGTGCAGAATGGCAAAGGCTGATATGAGAGAGGAATATTACAAATCGTTATTCAGTTTAAGTTTTTTGATTATTTGGATTAAGTTTTTTGAGATTATTTACTTTGAATTTATTTTATTTTGCTATAAGGAAAAACAATTCACCCACAACCAAACTATTGTCATCAGTTTGAAATAATCTTTATTTAGGGTAGAAACAAAGAAATCCCTTCAGAATGAATCAGATGTGTCTTTAACTTCATATTACTGGACTATCAAATTATTTTAATAATTGATACAGAAAGTGTCTTTATGTCTCATGCTATTTGTTTGGTGTAAGTTAGCAAATATCCAACTAGAGGGTAATTATTGTAACAGACTAGAGTTTTTCCTCTTTTCCTTCAGCACAATCATGTTCTGCACGGGTGCTAGTACACACACATTAAGTGTGATTCTCTTATGAAAGGATTTCCTCTATAGTTAAAGAAACCTTATCAGGAACAGCTGCTCAGCGCTGTGGATCCTATCCATGGACTCATGGTGGTCTGCTGAACAGCGTTCTTCAACTTTGACAGGTGAGACAGAGACTCTCCAGTGCCACTGCTTTTGGATGACTCTAGCTGTGGTTGGAGAAACTGCATCTTGCCAGAATATATGGGTAAGACCACACACAGCCTTTAAAATAGCCATTGTAAGCTTATTTTTAGGCAATATTCATGACAGTTTTAAAGTTGAATGCCAGTTTCACTGCTTATAGAATTTTCATTTATTTTACTAATTGCAATTGCAGATTTCAAACTGTAATTGTAAAATTACCTCACAGTATTTGCACTAGGGAAAAATATAAACTAATTTTTAAAGCTTCAATAGAGATTCAGGTTGAAATATTATAGCTGAGTATGTGTGTTATTCATAATTTTTGGTGAAGGATTTTATAGTCAATTCTTGCCTTGCAAAGTGTAATCAAGCAATGCACATTTGTCCTGACTTCACATTTATACTTGTTCCAGATGCTTTCAGTGAACTAGGAAGTAGGTAGATTAAGGAGTGAAATCTATTAAGTTCAGATATGAAAAGGAACTGGTTTCTCATTTTAACAACTGGGCATTGTTCCTATGTCTTTGTTACAGAGAATGATTTTTAAGCCTCAATTTGATTAGCTACAGTATCTATGTTCTTCTTATAGGTGATACTGCTTCTTATAGGTGATACTCACCTAAGAGAGCTGTGCAGTCCTTCAGATTTGAAAGAAAAATAAAGGAGTTTATGTAGCACTTGTTGGCAGTTCTTTAAAACAGGATTGCATGACTTCCCTCCACAGCTGCATTTCAGTTTTGTCAAAAGATTCTTGGGGTTAAGAATTGTTGATAGGTCTTCTGTCCAAAGCATTTTGTACTTTCAGATCCAATGTACTGCACAACTCTTTTATTTAATTTCTACCCTGAAGAAATTTTTATATAATTTGGGATGCTGTTCAGTATTTTGGCAATCATGAACATCCAATTGGAGATATCTATTCTTTTCAGGCTTTGAAATAATGACTCTCTGTCCCCAGAAAGATAATATCTTAAACTGAAATGGTTGAAAATACGTGTTGTTCAGTGAAAAATGTTTGTTTTGAAAAAGTCTGAAGTCAGACAAATGCCAGAGATGATGCATGAAAAATGGAATATTTTGAAATACTTAATTGCTAATGAGATTTATTTTCAAATATATGTATGTAGGATTGCAGTTATTGTTATCAGTCCAAAACTCTTACTCAGGGTGATCTGACTGAGGAATCTCAAGATTCAAATAGAGTAGCTCATAGACTAAAAATAATCTTACAATGATTGTGCTAAAGGTTTTACATGCCGAATTTATCTGGAGGTGTAAATGTATTAGATCAAAAGTTCCTTCCAGAATGTCCCAGGTCCAGATTCTCTTTGGAACTTCCTTGTTAGGGAAGGAAGTCAGGAATGTTCTTTTGCCTGGGATGTTGTCTCATAGTAGTCATAGGGTGATCAATCTCCCATCAGTTTATGCACTATTAAAAAGACGAAGAAAGCACAAAATGATTATTATGGTTTCTTGGTACTCTCTGAGCTTATAAAGGAGAATATTTGTAGCTCAGGGTTGAAGTGAGGGGTTCTTGGTGCTCTCTGAGCTTGGTTGTTTCTTGCGGATGTTTCATTAGTAAAACTAGGTAACATCATCAGCGCTAATGAAATGACTTGGGTAATGAAACATCTCCAAGAAAACAACTAAGGTCAGAGAGCACCAAGGACCCCTCATTTCAACCTGAGCTACAAATATTCTCCTTTATTGAAATAACTATTAATTTGCGGGCTTTGTGTATTAAATTCAGTAACTGTTTCCAAAAATTTATAGATGGGACTGTAATTTGGCAATTTTATTTCCTCTATGTTAGGGCTGTCAAACTCACAACCCAGAGGCAGGATGCGTCATGTGCTGGCCATGCCCACGCCCAATTTAGCGAAAGGGGAGAAAGTCATGATACATCACATGATGATGCCATGATGCCGCGAGTTTGACACACCTGCTCTGTGTCAAACTTTTAATTGATTGCTTCATTAGACTTGCATTTAAAACACTGTTGTGTTTTTTATTTTGTGCATAAGACATCAGAGAAAAAGAACCAGTTTTTAACTATGTTTATTATTAATGTTGATGTTCAGTGATGTAAACTGAAAGATCTGTAATGTTGCATTGCATTTTTCTTGTGTTAGAATTCCCTCATACAGAGTGAAGAAGAAACAGAAGATAAACTGATGCAGTTGTAACATCGTAATAAAATGTACTCTATTCTTACAGAATAACAGAGTTGGAAGGGACCTTGGCGGTCTTCTAGTCCAAGCCCCTGCTCAGGCAGGAAAAACTATACCATTTTGGACAAATGGTTGAGCAACCTCTTCTTAAAAGCCTGCAGCCTCTCTGGTGGCAAGCTGTTCCACTGGTTAATTGTTCTTACTGTCAGGAAATTCCTCCTTAGTTCCAGGTTGCTTTTCTCCTTGATTAGTTTCCATCCATTACTTTTTGTCCTGCCTTCAGGTGCTTTGGAGAATAACTTGACTCCGTCTTCTTTGTGGCAGCCCCTCAAATATTGGAAGACTGCCATCATGTCACTCCTAGTCCTTCTCATGAAATTGGAAAGAAGGACTAGGGGTGACAAGTTTTTTTTTTCTGAGTGGCTTCCCATACAATATGTCCTATTGGTCTTATTGTTAGTGGTAGTGCTAAAAAGAGTGACAAAACATCTCCCATTTCTCCAAGTATTCCACCCATTTGGAAACAATAGGATGTTATGGAGTCCCTGCAAGTTTGCAAAGACAGTAACAAGCTCCCAAAAGTCATAATCTTTTTTTTTTTGGGGGGGTGGTGGAAGTTGTCCCAAAAGATCCACCCAAAGAATTTGCTATAGTATATATACCAATTTACAGCTGAATTGCCATTTTGTTTGTTTATTCATTATTTTGCAGAGATGTGGTTTCAAAGAAAGTTAAGAGTAACAATGATGACCC
>JANHZT010009114.1:55312-74488 GCA_032468215.1 Stegonotus admiraltiensis | reverse complement strand
CAGCTCCATAGGCTCACCTCTACAAAACCTAGCCAAATTTCTCGCCAAACAACTACAGCCCTATGCAGAATCCATCAGCTCACACGTAAAAAGCTCATTCCAGTTTCAAAAAACATGCAACAAAATCCATAGATAAGGTATTCTAATATCCATCAATAACAATCAGTATAATTGCTACTCCTGGGTTCCTGTGCTCAATGGCAAGACCAATTTTTGAGGGTTTTATAGAAGGCTAGCAGGGTTGGGCTAATCTGATCTCAAAGAAGGGTGTTAGCCATAGTCAAAAAGGCTTATATTCTGGGTTCTGCCAGATGACCCTCCCTGACCGAGGGCTTGCCTCTCTTGCAGCACATAATGGGACAGGTAAGATGATTGGACAGAGACAGTTCCTCAAATATTTGGGTCTTATGTTGTAACTTGGAAACATAGCAACCAAAGATGGGCAGAATTTAGGTTTGTTAAAACATGCAAAAAATTGAGAACTTGAAAGTCAAAAAATTCAAAACCTAGGATTAAGGTCATCCCAGGAAAGCTGGTTGGAAGGAGATTTAGAACACATGAAAAGAAGTATAACCAACATGTGGAATTCATTATTGCAAGATGTAATAATGGCCACTAAAATAGAAGTTTTAAAATAGAACTGGATGAATTTATGAAGGATAGGTCTGTGACAGTTAATTATTATTGAATATTCAACGTTATCTCTTGATTTGGAACTCTTTTGGGTAAGGGGTATGTCTCTATGTTTTGCTAGTCAGTAACCCAAAGACATTGCATAAAACCAATGGTGGCTTAAATAGGTGTTTGCCTGATCCAATTTTTTTTCTTTAAAAAGATCAGAACACATTCAGAACTAATTCCTAGATGTGCAAATTTCAGGCTAAGGAAAGGCACATCCATATAATATTAGGTTAATATATTGCTTGTGAGTAAGGAGAAAAAAAGAGAAGAGGAGGAAAAAAAGAAAAAAGAAAGGAGAGACATGTAAGGCTGCCCAATATACCTATGGCATTTTATAATGACTGTTAAGATAACAGAAGGCTATAAAGACGGCTGTCCTCCTAATCAAAAAGATAGTTCTTATGTTAATGGTAATGATGGGATTTACATATTCTTGAGGAACTGTGATTTCAAATGTCGAGGTTGATATAAATAGGAAACAGGTTAAGATTTATAATATGCCTCTTATAATCAGGATCTGTAATCCAGTTGCTGTATTTTGTAGCAATTGAAATGGTTGGATGTGTTATACAGCCAGCCCATATTATGCCATGCTCTTTAAGAAAGGTTAGAGCTGCTTAATATTAGTTTAAGCTATGGAGGAGTGTTTTTGGATACAGCTGCTACCTAATTAAGCAGGAACAACTGTAGATCCAGTAAGTTGTTCTTTTCTTCCAATCAGGAAGAAATATATTATATTATTTAAAGTTCAGTTAATTAATACATTAACATTTCTTGTATTATTAAAGTTTTGTCAGTTGTCCCAAAATTTCAAATGTAATAGAGCTCTGTGATAATATTATGCCTGAATAACTGAGTACCTTCTTTCTGCAGATATCCAACAAATATCCTTGAGATTAAAAAACAGTGGAAACATCCTAGGAATGGATTCTCCCAATAGTGCTATCTGAATCTTTTTTAGAAATGTTAAAAGCCACCATAAAATGATATATAGGATTGGTTCCTTAAAAATAACAGAATAATGTGGTTGATAATATCAAACTCCAGAAAGGTCTTGAAATACTTATGTCTCCCATTCAGTTTTTATCAAAGAAAATTATTTTGAGAGATTATGGACATTTTACTGAAATGAGTAAAATGAGTAGTCAGATTAGAAAGGATCAAAATAACAGCATATAATTTGGACAGTAGAATTCTCATTTCACCAATCAGGAAAGGGAATGTTGTTCTTTCTACAGAGTTGTAGAACAAAGAAGACGGGGTTACCTTATTCTCCAATGCACCTGAAGGCAGGACAAGAAGCAATGGATAGGAACTAATCAATGAGAGAACCAATCTAGAACTAAGGAGAAATGTCCTGTCAGTTAAACTATCAGTGAAATGAATTGCCTCCAGAACTTGTGGGTACTCCAACACTGGAGGTTTGTAAGAAGAGATTGGATGACTATTTGTCTGAAATGGTATAGGGTTTTCTGCTTGAGAAGGGGTTGAACTATTAGAAGACCTCCAGGGTCCCTTATAACTCTGTTATTTTATTATTCTGCTTTTGGGGAAAACAAGTATAATTAAAGATATAAAAATTAAAATATTTGCTGTAGTAATCAACACCTCCTATACAAATTATTACCTGATTCTCGTTGCTGCTGGGTCCTGTGGTCAGGAATGGGTTAAACTCCTACCGATATGATTGATTGAGTCTGCTAGCTGAGAAGCTCCGCCTCTTGCTCCTGCTTCCCAGCTTTCTGACTCAATCCGATTAAGGAGGACACGTTTAGCCAAGCTGCTAGACCTTTACCTTTATTTTATTGGGAATATTCTCCTTTATTCCTAGCTCCCAGTCCATTTTGGTTAAGCTTTCCAGCGCAAAGGGGCTTGCACCCGAACCCGCTGAAGGCCACTTGCTGGCATTTAGGGGGCTGGGGGTTCCCTTCAGGTTGAGCCTTCCCACCCCCCACTGCAACGTGAAGGGCTAACGCCCGATACCACTGGCAACTTCAGGTTGCTGGAGCCTCCCAGCGCGGCTGGTAGAGGCTCCTGGAAGGCCGGCGAGTCGGTTGTCTTCCGATAGCCAGGCACACTGCCGGCGCCTTTTTGCCACTTTCTGCGCTTCTCAGCTGAGACCACGGCTCGTTGATCTGCTGCGGAGCTGCCTTGACAGCACACCATTGTTGGAACATCGCAGGCGGCTGGAGGTTTGCGGAGCAGCGTTGGAAGCGAAACGCTTGCTCCAGGACTCCGCGGGAGGACCGGAGGCTTCCAGATCCATTCCCTTAGTGTGGCGATCGCTGGCCGGCTGACAGGTCTCCAGATAGGGTCAGAAACGGAAGTTTTGACTGTCGCGATCTGCCTTTGACTGCCCTGTCTTTGTGGGGGATTGGCCTGGACCATTAGCTCCGGCCGCCATTTTCTAGCCTGCCTCATTGGGTGTGTGTGTGTAAAGGCTTTGAAATACCCGGCCGCCATTTTGTAATTCCCTCATGGGCAATTAGAGGCCTTGTCGTTTCTGGCGCTGTAATGGCCTCCCGTAAGCCCAGCAAACAGGCCAAACAGCCAGAGCGGGGTGAAGATGCGCAAGGGACAACACATCCAGTCCCTGCTAAGAAATCCAGGAAGACTCATCACCTGTCACAGGCCTCCCGGTCTACTCATACTTCTTCAGCATTAGCTTTTGAAGAGCTTAAACGGCATAAGGCAATAGAAAAGGCCATACAAAAGGCCATTAAGGAGGCATCCTTTAAGGAGGTAGCCCTCCATTGCCCTCCACATGCTTCTCAGCCGGGCCTTGTCCCCCCCACTGCCTACTCCCCCCCTCAGGCTGCCACTCCGACCTTGTCCCCGGATGGGGATCCATCATTGCCAGCTAATCAGGGGGAAGTTAATGTGGCATTATTTGGGGCCCAATCAGAGGCTTCTATGCCCATCCAGATCCCACCTACTTTCCAGGGGGATATAGCGAAGGACATTATTCAGGAGCAGGAGCCAGGCCCTTCCAGACCTGAGGCCCCAATTACCACAGACCTCGCCATATATATTCAAGAAGCCATTAGGGCGGGGATTCATCAAGAACTTCTCCATAGGACATCTTCTTGGGTGTCTGACCACACCACCTCCCAGGTGGACGTGGAGGGGTCCATCATTTCTGCTGACCAGGCCCTAGTTCAGACTGGGAGGGGCCAGACAACAGGGCAGGCCTCTCTGCGGTCTTCTGATTCCTCCTGCCATCAATCTCAGGATGGTGCAGACTTATGAGAACAAGACATGTCAGAGGATAAGGATTTGGCCCCGGACAAACCGTCCTTTGTAGGCTTATTTAAGCCTCAATTATTCCGTTTTATCCTCCACAAGGCCAAAGCTACCAAGGGTCTGGGCATTGCCTGACCTTCGACTACCAACCCAGGGGAGGGGGTTTCATCTTTGGTCCCTCTTTTTGAGGAGCCCACTATTGAGTCGGAAGAGATGCTGGGCCCTAAGCTCTTCCGGGATGTTCTTCAACAGCAATGGTTCTCCCCCGCCTCAGGTCTGACTCGTAACTCGGTGGATAGACGCCTATACAATCTGGCACCTGAACTGGCATCTCTGCTACAGGTGCCCTCTGTAGACCAACCGGTGGCAGCCTTATCCACCCCCTCTAACCTTACCAGCCCCCCGGAGGATAGCCTCCATCTGGAGGATAGACGACTAGAACATTCCTTAATGAGATCTCATCAGACTACGGCTTGGTTGATTAAATCGGCCATGGCCGCATCTTTTTTCAACCGGGCCTCTATCCTCTGGTTACGCCAATTACAAGATAGACTTCCCATTTCAGCTGTCCAAGCCCAGCAGGACATAAATAAAGTTATTGTTGCCTTGGAATATTCAGCGGACACTACACTAAATTCCTTGTGCTTTGCTGCCAAGGCCATAGGCTCTTCTATCACCACCCATTGTCTGCTCTGGCTTCGCCAGTGGCAGGTAGACACTAAGTCAAAGTGGCATCTCGCCTCTTCCCCCTTTGAGGGCAGTAAGCTGTTTGGGGCCCCGCTTGAACCTCTTCTCATAGAGTCCAGGGACAAATGCCGCATCCTTCCTAATATGTCCCGCCGGTCGGACTCTTGCTTCCTTTCCTCCTCCTGCCCCTTCAGAGGTTCGGATGGGGGCTTCTCGACCCAGCGGACCCAGAGGTACTTCCCTCCCAGGCAGTCCCGGCCCCAGGAATGCCAGGGCCCTCCGACTAATAGGGGTCAGTTCAAATGGCCCTTTTGGGGGGGTCAGGGGAGGGGTTTCCGCAGGTCCCATTGACGGCTCGGCCTTGCCTCCCATTGGGGGCCGCCTGGCTCTCTTTGCCAGCCAATGGGAGGCCACTTCATCAGACGCTTGGGTCAGGGAGATGGTCAGGGTGGGCCTCTCCCTGGAATTTCTCTCCACACCCCCAGATTGATTTCTCCGATGCCCCCTCTCGCAGGATCGGTCATCCCGGCTCCTGATGGCATCAGCCATTCAACATCTTCTCGAAATTCAGGCCATTGAACCTGTGCCTCAGGAGCAGCTTGAACATGGCTACTATTCACGCCTGTTCGTCATTCGGAAATCGTTGGGTGGATGGAGGGCAATTCTCAACCTCAAGTCCTTGAACTGTCAGATTGTCTACCAGCAGTTCAAGATGCAGTCCCCTCCAGACCATCTTGGAGGGCATCAGGATCGGAGATTACCTCACGTCGATCGACCTGACGAAGGCTTATCTCCATGTCCCTATCCACCCCGCTTACCACCGTTTCCTCAGGTTCTGCTTCGCAAACAGTCATTACCAGTACTGGGCTCTACCATTCGGCCTGTCCTTGGCTGCCCGAGTGTTTACGAAATTGATGGCCACACTGGTGGGCCACCTCCGGACACTGCCGATAAGGATGCAATTCTACTTGGATGATCTCCTTATCCAGTCTGCCTCGGAGCAGATAGTGCATCAAGAACTGGCCACCACCCTCCAGGTCTTGAGGACACACATTAGAACACATCTAGCAGGGCCCTTAATAATTTCAAAAAGTGACTGTGTAACACCATAAATCAGATAGGTCAAGACCTTTGCCCTGAGCTGGAACTTGCTTGTTGCCTCTGGGACTTGCAAAACAGCATGTGTGAGACATTGGGCTTTTATTGTCATAATTGCTATGTGTTCTTTCCAAGTGAAACACCAAGGTATTTAAAGGATTTAACCTGATTGCTATAGGTGTCATTTATTGGCTAATGAGGGGTTGGGAGGGAGTTTGGTAGTCAAAGGACTTACACCAATAAATTTATATAGTAGGTGCAAAAAATATACCATAATGCAATATTATTTTACTACTATAGATGTGGTGAGTAGAGGGTTCTTGAGAAGCACAAATGATGTACAAATGATTAATTTCAAGGAGTTTCAAAATTAAAATGAGATGATAGTGAACAATTTTTCCCTGAGGTAAATTTAATTAATTTCCCTGAATTAAAAGGTACTTTCAAATATACATGGCAACATATGGTTTTCCCAAGGGTGCAGTGTACTTCTCAGCCAACTGTAGGAAGGCTAAGTGTTGATCTCCATTGAAGTTTATTTATTTGTTTGGGTTTTTGAGCTGCCAAATCAAGTCTCAAGGTAGAGCTGATCTGACTTTTTAAAAATAACTTCTTTCTACTAAGATGTTGCTGTGCAACATTCAATCCACTAATAATGGTGCCTAGTTTTTAACCTATTATACCTGACAAATGATTGGGAGATAGTTTGATGGACATTTTTGTTGCCTCTTTTCAGCAGTGATAACAATGATATACATTTGAACAAGTCTTCCGGTTATTAAAAATGTACAGTCAATTGATATGAAGAACTTAACTACATTAGTAGAGGAGCCCACCATCAATATTAATGCACAATAATTCTTCTGAATTTAAATTGCCTCTACCTTATTTATTTTTTCTTCAGATAAGATGAAGTGGCAATTGTAAGTGGCAGATACCACTGAATACCACTGAATAGAAAATGTTCAGTTCGTGCACCTGGAGAAATGATACCATAAATATCCTTGAAGACAAGACAGCTAAAACAAAATGCTAAAATGCAGAAGTTTTTTAAAAATTTCATTATTTAAGCAATTATTTCCCTATTTTGCCTTTGAAGTCCTTTTTTTATTTAGCAGAGAAATTTTTCTTTACTTGTGTATGATGCTTGAGAATTACTGACATTTGGTCATCTGTCTCTTTCTATAATTTTTTTCTAGCTATCAGAGTTTTAACCAAAACATCCTGCATATGAAAAATTATTAGGAAGAGCTTTAACCAAAACATCCTACATATTAAATATTAATAACTGAAAATTACTAATTACTGCATTAGTGGATGGTCCATTGTGCAGATTAAGTCTGCAATCTCAGCTGATTTGCTTAAACTAGTAAATGAATGTTTGCTATCCAATTAGGCCACCTGATAATTCTATCCTTTACTAGAGGATCCTTATGCCAACTTTCAGGTTTTTGGTTACATGTAGGGGAGGTTACTGTTAATTTTATAATTAACAGAAGATGGATCGCTATCAACTGTAAAAGAAACTGCATTGAAATCAAGGAAGATGAATGTTTTTTTTAAGTCAAGGGTACTGGAACATGCATGCTCCCATAGACAGTGATTAGTTTATCCTGATTCAGTAGACTTCCAGCTTCTTGCTACCTCAAGATCCACTAGATTATTTGAATAAAATTTATTCAAATACAGGTAGTCCTCAGTTTACAACTGAAAATCTAGACAATCATAAGGTGGAAAGCAAGAATATTTTCTATAGAATTTGATTGCCATCTAGCAGTTATCTGGATTTCTAGTTAGTTTTGTTATCCTGTGTTAATCTCACATTTGTGATTACAGAGAACTATATGGATAGAGATTTCTGTTCATACAGACCCTTACTGCTATTCTTGAACATAAATATATATGCAAAAATTATGCAAGACTGGACAATATATGTCAGTTCCACCCACCCACCCCCTGTAAATGAGTAATTGTGTTGATTTTAATACGCCTTTCCATCCTTGAATATATTAAAAATGAACTACAAAAAGAAGTGTAGGCTGTTATAAGGTGTGGTTATTACATTGGCTATAAGGTAGAGATTTCAATAGATTGTTGAGAAACTCTAACACATTCTGTTTGTTGTTCCTATTTTCATGTTTAAAGACATGCCATTTCTTAAGAATCCCTTCAAAACCACAAGTAAGCACAAAATATATAGTTATTACCACAGTGGAACTCCTTGGATTGAAGCCCTGTGAGATTTTGTTCAAAAGACTTTCAGAATATATTAAGGGTAGGGTGTAATTTTATCATAAATTGATTTTTGTGATATTTAAGTGATCCAGAAATAAACATTTTCTGAAAATGTTTCTCCTTTTGGTTTTCCATGGAAATATTTTCTAGGGAATAGTAAGGGAAAAGTCTCCTTCAAGTCGAGCTTGACTCCTGGTGACTTAATGGAGACAGCCGTGCAGTTTTCCTGGCAACTCTGTAGAATAGGTTTGCCACTGCTCTTCCAGTAGATCATTGTGCACTACTCCTGAATTATTTAAAATGTTAGCCTTCACTATTCCCTAAAATTTAGTTTAAAATTATACAATTTCTCTTCTCCCTTAGTAGAGAGAAGATATCTGCCCTCTATAATATCTGTTTTTTCCCTTGTATTATTTAAGCACCATATAGAGTAAAGATATAATCAGGTCCATATCCATAGAATTTGAATCTCTTTTGGATGGCAACTTCAGATTTATGAGCAATGTCCTAAGCAGGGCTTCATATTAGTGAGATATGACTTTTTAATTATTTAATGTTTAGAAATATTGACTATAACTTCATTAAACATATAGTAATAAAACATACACTAAAGATAGAAACAGAATAAAGCAAAATAACATAAGAGAATAATGAGAGAACAAAGATTTTTGAGTTGGTAATAGCATATGTCAAAAGGATGTTGGAACTCCACATGACCACAAACTGAATGAGTAAGTACTGTGACATGACTATTAAAAGGGCAAATACAAGTTTAGACTGCAAAAATAGAATTAGATTCCAAATCGGGGAAAATAACAGTTTCACTATATTCTGAATTATTAGATTTCATTTTTTAAAAAAATACACCACACTTTTTGAATAGTCCACTACAAAAAGGGTTTAGACAAGTTAGAACAATTTCAGAAGAAGACAGAATAATCTGGAGAAGGGAGACTAATTCTTCAAGGAGAGATTAGATTAGGCGGCAAGGAGACTAATCAGAGGAGTAGAAAGTAACTGTTATGAAGAGAGATTGATAAACTATAACTAGTTTTTTCCCCTTGAAAACAGAAAACCAATGGGAGATACAATAATATTATAGAATCACAAGGCTGGAAGGGATCTTGGAGCTCTATTCCAACCTTCTGCACAAGGCAGGAGATCTTACACAAATGGCTGCCAGTGTTTCTGGGGAGGGCTGAGAAGTCAGCTAGAAGCTCTAAATTAATGGCCTGCTGTCTGATATCAGCTAGAGCAGGGCTGTCAAACTGGTAGTGTCATGTGATGTATTGGGACTTTTTTCTCCTTTGCTAAATCGGGCATTGGTGTGGACAGCATGTGACTCATCCGCCCCTTGGGCCAGGAGTTTGACAGCCCTGAGCTAGAGCATATTATTGAACTGTGCTTTTTGTCACTGATAATATCTTGTGCTTCATAGGTAAAGGTTCCCCTCGCACATATATGCTAGTTGTTCCCGACTCTAGGGGGAGGTGCTCATCTCCATTTCAAAGCCGAAGAGCCAGTGCTGTCCAAAGATGTCTCTGTGGTCATATGGCTGGCATGACTAAATGCCAAAGGTGCATGGAACACTGTTACCTTCCCACCAAAGGTGGTCCCTATTTTTCTACTTGCATTTTTTACGTGCTTTCAAACTGCTAGGTTGGCAGAAGCTGGGACAAATAATGGGAGCTCACCCTGTTATGTGGCACTAGGGATTCGAACCACTGAACTGCCGACCTTTCTATCGACAAGCTCAGCATCTTAGCCACTGAGCCCATTTATGCTTCATATGTTAGAATAAATGTGAAGTTTTTGAAAACTGATTGCTGTACATCTATAGATTGTGTTTTGTCTCAGCCTAGGAAAAGAACAGTCACTTGCTTTGAAATAAGATCATGTTATTACCTTCTGGGTGATAATAATGTTAGTAATATGATTAATATTCCAAGTAAGTAATAATTGAAGAAATAATTTTGAATTTAGAAACAATATGCTGGATTTTTTTTGTACATTTTATGCTTAATGGTTTGGAATATCTGACTGGATATTCATCCTTTAATATTAGAATATTAACTTTTAAAATTCTTCTAATTTTATTAATTTTTCAGAATAATATATCTGAATCTGAACGATACATTTAAATATTTTTATAAAAAATTATCTTTCTCTTTCCATATGTGTGGGCAAAAATATGGCTTTAGAATTGTTTTTGAAAGTATATTCTAAATATTTCTATATATGGGTGGTCACTTGCTTGATATTTTGTGGACCACACTCATTGAATCCTATATAACTTTATTTTTTTGAAATATTTTTCTGAAGCTAATTGCTCTAATTGTATATAGATTATTATTTTTAGCATAATTTTGTATAGTTAGCAGGATTCTGAAGACATTGTAATACTGTATTCACTTTGTTTGAACATACAGACAGAATAATTTTTAAATCAGGAAAATATTAACCTCTCATATTTTTCAAATAATAACATTTATGAAGTTTCATTTCCAGCTTTTGCACATTCTCTAGTTTTAAAGGGTTTTTAAAATATTTTATATTGAATAAATCAACTGCTATTTTACTCTTCTCTCTATTTCTGTATGTCTATCTATGTGTGTTTTACAACCCAAATTCTATGGATCATGATTGTTTTATGTACATTTAAACAATATGCTCTGGTAGATATTAAGGAACATTTGACTTCCCTATTAGATTAATTTAAGATGTTTCATGCTGGCATTGTAAGTTGGCCCATGATGACAATATATACAAAAAATCAGTATAGGTTATCACTACTATACTGAAAGCTTCTATTTCAAAGTACAGTATGCTAACATTCATATATTGGTTTTGTTTAAACTTCAAACCTTTCTTTTTTCAGTGTCTTGTCAACTTCATCCAAGCATGACTTTGTTTTTTACTTCCTCAAAGCCTCCCTTTATATATTTGTTTTGTAAATAAAATTTTATTCATTCTTATGACTCTAAAGAGTCTTAAGTCTTATTAAGTATGCATTCTTGACCTCATCTCTTCTTGTTTCACCACACATTTCTTAAATAACCCATTTGTACTATATTAAACTTACTATGTTGTTCCTGACATTAACTTAATTTTCATACGTTGTGAAAATTATACATTGTTTATGCTTTTATATCCAGCCATTTATTTCTTTCAGCAAATATTCATTCCTCACAATAGATCAGACTATCTTTCTATCAACATTCGTTCATCTCAAAATTGCTCCATTTATTTCCCCAACTTTGGTAATTTTATTATCAAGACACACAAACTGATCTACTTGCTCTAATTTGCAGTTTACACTTATAGGTAATTTGCAGTTGCTTGCTCATTTTTTTTTAAAAAAAAATTTCTGTTCCTGTTAAAGGCATTTCTCTTTTCCTCGACAACAGAAATGTCTTGGTCTTTTGTAGATAAAATTTGCAGAGCCATGTTATTCAGTGAATTGTACATTTTACCTAACATTTGGTCTAGTGGTTATGGCACCAGTTTAGAAAGCTGGAGACCATGAGTTCTAATCTTGCCTTAGCCATGAAAGCCAGTTGGGTGACCTTGGGCCAGTCACTCTCTCTCAGCCCAACTCACTTCACAGGGTTGATGTTTGTAGAAAGTAGAAGGAAGGTGTGTTGGATATACTCTCCACCTTGAGTTATTTGTAAAAATGATACAGATGGGATACAAATAAATAAAATTGGATTTTCAACAAACTGACATCATCTGTGTAAACATGTACTCTAATTTTACATATGTATTCTGTATTCTTTTATCTATAAATGCATTAAAAAAAAGCTAAGGTCAGTTAATGAGCTATGATGAACATTCCATTTAATCTGGTCCATGATTATTTTTACAATCTATTGGACTTACTCCAAAGAGTAAGAGTATTTAGTAACCAAACGTCAATTCCATATATGGCCAGGTTTCCATAAATTTGCTTCATCATAGGTTTTCTCTGCATCAGGAAATTTACCAGGTTAAAAGATGTTATCTTTCTCTTTTTTGTACATTTCTTAATGACATCTCTCCTCCCCCCACCACAAATAAACCTGGCATAAAGCTATACTGAATTTTCCAGTTCTTTATCATTATCGTCTCTTGTATCCTTTCAATCAAAATTCTGGCAAGCATTTTCTCAAACTGCTTAATTAACTATATCCTTGCATTTTTACATTTACTTTCATTACTCTTCATTTAATGGAATGTAAAACATTTGACTAGTTATCGAACACAGCTGCATCTTAAGTTGCACACTAATCACTCCATTAGCAAACTGTATCCACTTTTTAGCATTTTTCCAGTTTAGAACTACACTATGTGTGGGTGTTGTGCGGGTATTCATCCTATACCCGAAGCCCCATCATTTTTCAACATTCTGATATAATTTATAGCTTTCTTTCCCTCTGCTTTTTTGTATAAGAATATTTATAATATTTATAACCTGTAGATGACCAGGCTGAGATCAAGGGAAGGGTCAAATGTGTCATCAGTTTGTGCCTACAAGAGATCTAAGTCCAGCCCATCTTGAATTCCAATATAAGATTGACCCTTATCTATCGCCAAATTGCTTTGATTGTTGGTAATTCAGATTCTTGTAGAGAACATTAGCATACAATAAACCTATCTTTATTTGAACTGCCTGGACTCCTGATTTCCTGTGCTTGATATTACCTTAATTTCAGTTCTGTTCTTTGTCATATCAGTCATTTCCACATCCATATCTAAAATCCCTATTATAGCATTTCTTTAGTTTTATTTTGGATAACATCACTCTTAGGAGCTGTCATGGCACAGTGGTTAGAATGAAGTATTGCAGACTAATTCTGCCCACTGTCAGGAGTTTGATCCTGACAGACTCAATGTTGACTTAGCCTACCACCCTTCCGAGGTCAGTAAATGAGAATCCAGATTATCAGAAGCAATATGCTGACATTGTAAAGCATTGTGGAGTGGTATATAAATGTAAGTGCTATTGCTATTCTTAATCTCAGTTACACTTTTAGAGACTCTTTGAAACTATCCCTTTCTTCTTATACACTTTAAACCAGGTATGTGCAACAAGTGGTCCATGGACTGCATGCAGCCTTGGATAACTAGTAATGTGGCAGCACAAGATCATAAAATTTTAACATGTATTAATGTTAATGAATATTAGTAATATTCATATTCATTAACTACATTATATATTTTATATGCTGACCAAGACAATTCCTCTTCACTCCATGTGGCTAAGGCAAGCAAAAAGGTTGGACGATCCTTTGCAGTTTCTTTCCTCATTCTTTTAGGACACATTTTCTTATTTGCATTATTTTTCTCATTCAGCAACTTTTACTTTAGCATTCCACAAGGTATCTTTTTAATGCTTCATTAGCATAGCTAATAGAAAATTACATTATGCATTTTTCTGTTGCAATCTGTAAAATAATGCTTTTCACTGTATTCCAGATACGTTTCATATCACATTTCATTTTTCTCTTGAGAGTTGAACCTATCTTCATACAGTATTTGTGCTTGCTCTTTGGGATGTAATTTTATTTTCACTTTAGTTTCTTTCTTTCCCTTCCCTTTCTTCTCTTCCCCCAAGATCGACTAAAAGTCTGTCAGAAGTTCGCATCATCCTTGTATTCTTCACTGACTCTTTTCTCTTACATTACAAGGAATCAAATTATTGATGTCACAGAACAGATCAGCTTTTTCCAGTGTGTTGTATTCATTCATGATATTGCATAATTTGATACAAAATGTATCCCTGGATCTTTCATTATCACCATTTGCTGAAGTGATACTGTAATTGTTTTGAGAGCAAAGCATCAATTACCAGAAATCAATATGAATGTCCCTAGAACAAATCTGGTCAGATTTTCTTTATGAGCAAACTCTCCTAATAGATCTTAAAAGTGTCATAGATGTAATATATCTTGATTTCAACAAAACATTCATGAAATATGTTCTATCACCCAGCTAATTTGCTGTTGTGAAAACGTTATTGCCTGAATGTAGAATTTTAAGGCATTTAATAAGCAGTGTTCCATAAAATAAGCAGTGTTCCATATTTTTTGTTACCAAAACAATTTTAAAAGAATGGATCATCATTTGCTAGTTAACATTGGCTGATATTTAGTTTTGATCTAAAGAGCATGCTTAATAAAATGAATTTAGTTGCAGTCTTTTTTCTATCTAAGGCTTGATCTTTGCATTTTTTCCTACACATTTCTAGAGGATTCTCACAACAATATTTTAGATTGCAGGAAGGGATAATATTGAAAGTATCCATATTGAGAGAATGACAGTACAGCTTTGCTAGATTTGCTGTTTACACTTACCATACTAGTGCTGGTCAGGTGAGCTGTTTTTGGATCGTATTTAGCAATCATTGCATCAACAAATTCATAGTAAATTGACAGTGCAAATTTTCCTCACTATTGTACTTCCAACACTGAAGGTAGAAGAGAATACCATTGAATTAATTTTAACAGCATGAGTGGTCTACACTTTCAAATTAAGCTGCCTATTTCACCTACTGAGTTTTTTTTTACTTCAAGCGCTGGAAGTGCAGCGCTGTACCATAACTAACTGAAATGTCTTGTATGGTTAATTGTATATACCACTGTGATGGGATATATAATTAGTTTTCCACTATGAAATGCCAGAATGTTCAAAAGACAAGGTCCGATGGTACAATATAATTAGCTATGCACAGTGTTACAGCACTTTGAAAAGAGAGAAACATTTATGATTTTCTTAAATGTGAAAATAACTATATAGTTAACATTCGAACAGTATCCTTTTTATAAAAGGAAAGTCTGTAAATTAAAACAAGAAACTATAATATTAAAATTCAGCTTTAGGCATTTTGGTAAAAAGCTTTAAGAACATTAATGTTTTAGTTGGAACCAATGTAAAAGAAGTATTATTTTAAACAAAACAAACAAACAAACAAAAAAACACCCTCTATGACTATCTGGTTGCGAATGTTACTCAATTACAGTGGCGTCCATAATCTTTGGGTCTGGATGAGACTTTGGTTAGAATTGCTCCACATCTAGCCTGTTGTTCCTTCTGAATTAGAAACAGCATGCAAGAATTATACATCCTATAATCCATTCCATACTGAATTAAAAATTCAGTGAAAAATTATCTATGGTATAAAATTACTATGATTATGTGTTTCCTTCTGTTGTAGTTAGTATATGCAAAAACATTCATAAATGTACATGACTGATGAAACTGTAGTAGTTATTGCTTTTGCCAAATACATATGCGTGAACTAGAATTGATCTGTAGCTACAAAACAATTTTGAATCTCTATTGTTGATATTTCCTGCATTTTGTTTAATGTAAGAATAAGGAAAAAAGGTTTTTTTTCTCTGAATATTGTATACCACAGGTGTCAAACTCACTGAGTCACATTGCTGTCACTGATGTTTCGTGATGTTTTTCCTGTTTGCGGAGCTGGGGGGCGTGGCCTACACGTGATGCATCTGGCCCACGGGCCACCAGTTTGATAACCCTGCTGTACATTTTTCAAATTCATTTCTTTCAGAATATTACAATATTGGAGATATTACTAGATAAACTATAGTTAGCTATTTCAAAGAAAGAATGAGAACTCTATTAAGGATGCTCTAGTACAGTATCTTTAATTTGTAGACTGGAAACCTTTTTTTAAAATGCATTTTAGAATGGTATTGCTTCAGTTGCTTTTGCTTAGAACACAGATTCTGGTTTTCTTCAATCTCTGTATTAATCTCAGTTTTGAAAATGAATGCTGAACTTCAGCATCTCAAAGAATAAAATTTACATTATGTTTCCCCCGATTCATCTTGAATCCAACTTGAGATGTAATTTTTGCTTCTTCCCACAACATGCACAGTTTTCCTGTCCCTCAAAGGATAGCAGTTTAGCGAGGCTTTTCCTATTGCAAAAGGGTTTTGTAGGCAGCTAAGGATTAGGAAGTGGGCCAGCTACATGGTCCTTACTATCCTATAGCCAGTAGAAACCTGAAGCTGTCAAAAACTCTCAGGGATTCTGTATGGCTTGGCTGCCTTGGCTAGCCAGCAAAAGCTCCCACGAGAATTCCCCTAAACTGTGGGCATGTCATTGATTATTTTTCAAATCTCCAAAATCCTTAGCTTCAAACAATAGCTTTGGAATAATAGAGGCAAGTCCTTGGGAACATTTGGAATTGCTGTTTCCTGTTCTAATAAAAATAGCTCAATTCATTTCCAAACCAATTTGGGAAAAGTTAAATGGAATTTCCATTAAATGGAACTTAAAAGCCGAGTGTCTACAGGACTGTAGAAACTAGCACACTTGTGATTTTTTTCCAATCGTAGCATTCAGTGGAACTTGAAAATGCAAAATTAGGAAGTATTGATCTTTTGAAACATTTACTTAAGATTCTGTCCTTCTTTTGAAAAACTTAGTGGAACATTTCATCAATGAAAGGAGAATGAATCTCTTAAATGATTTTTCCCCTAAAATATTTTTCCATAAATATTTTATTGTATGAAAGTGTTTACTGCATTACAGTTTGGATTCTACTGTAACATGATATTAATGAAGTAGCTGATACTTCAGTTTGGATAATTGTTTGATAGACTTATAAAAGAGAAATGTCTGGGTCATAATTTTCTACTAAAACTATAATTTTCCAGACATCAATGTGATTTTGGCATTTAGGTTGTGGCTTAGTATTTTTAAGAGATCTGTTTCTCATATGTAGCTATTTTATATACAGCTTAACTGCCAAAAAAACCAACCAACTAACCAACCAACCACCACCAGAGTGTTAATAATGTTTTGGGGAAGTTGTGTATAAGCATCCTCTTCTCTCCTTTTCCTCTTTTCTTACAAAACCCACAAATATGAAAGGATAATAAAAACTGCACAACCATGAGTTGGGAAACTTCTGGCCCTCCTGATATTTTTCAACTTGAAGATCCCATCTCTTCCATCATAACATTTCTAGAGCAATGAAGAAAGTCATTTTTTCATTGCGAAGCTCAACTGGTTCCATGAGACTTAACTATAGAACCTTGAAAATTAGATCATGAATAACCTAAGTGCTATTGATTTTACTGATTATATTTTTATTACTAGGAAGGTTCTATTACTAATATAAAAGACCATAGCATTCCTTCAGTTTTCCTATTTAAGATCAGGGCTGGGATTTTGACCTTACATTTGATATCCTTCCATCTTCTTCCTAGTTTTGTTGACTGCCTCTTTTGAAAATGGGGACAACCTCATTTTAAAAAGCTTCAAAAAGTGATGTCAAAGTTGGTCTACATTTATTTCTCCAGCTGACCAGAAAAAAAGAAGAGGGAGGACCAAGAAGAGCAAAAAATTATGTTCTTCCTGTACTGCAAGAGAGTCTAGATTTTTTTTCTTATTTGAAGATCTGTGAATGCTCTCTGAAGTTGCTGATAGAAATAGAATTATAGCATGATACTTACATTTTTACTTTATTTTATTATAATAAAGTATCTGAAAAAATGAATAACTACAGATGCCTGTCATTTCTCAAAGATCATAAGAGATAGAAAATAGATGAAGACAGGAATACTACACTGCATGAATTCTAATTTCCCCATGACAATAAATCACTTTATGGACAAATAGGCAGTACTCTTTTTCTTATGTCTAAAAATAATTCCAAGGCTGTAAGCATATGCTGACTCTCAAACATCTAACTGTTACTTGGGTCAACTAGCTGTAGCCAGGGACAGCAGAGACAGAATCTGGTGCTTGCTGTTTCCTCCAATTCATAGAGACATGGTTGCATGAGTTAGAAGTGTTTTAAAAAGAAGGAACCAGTTGCTTGATGTAGGAACATTTGAAACAATGTGGAATGGAATGCCACATTTTTTCCAACCTACAAACAAAAGTTTTGAACGTGTGCTTTCCAGATGCAGAATAATTTCTACACCCTTACAAATCAGCACTTTCAATGTGCCTAGGAATCAGTATAAGTGGCTCAACACTAGCATAATACAAGTTTACCCAATCCCAATCAATAATCTAGCACTTACTTTCAATTGAATCTGCAGTCCCAGATCAGTTCCATGTGTTGTAATATATCCTTTACTTCCTGATCATTGTGTTTCTGTCAGCCATGCACTCTTCCAAAATATCATCAAGTCTTCAAGCAAGAGAATATATTCTCTCCCCTTTACACACGCATATGTCCTTAAAATTGCATAACACTAGAATCTACCAAATGTGCACAGTTTTCATTGAGCTCTGTGTAGTTTCAGAACAGGTATGACTATTTTTAAAAAATGTCACTCTTGCTTAAAGGTTTGTTTGAGCATGCTTTTGCTTCTAATTGCTTCTCAGTGTTCCTTTTTGGTTTTGTTCCTGTTTACCTTCAACCACTTGACTTTAGTATTAAACAAATTATGATTATTATCATGTGTAAGTAAGATGGTATAGGTCCACATTGTGTTTAGAAAACAAAAATCAGAGATCTGCAATTTGTGGTCCCACCAGCTGTCATTAGACTCGAACTCCTACTATCTCTTGAATTAGTCATGCTAGCTGATGATTAAGTCTTTGGATTAGGACCAGGAAGACCCGTGTTCAAATCCACCTTCAATGATAGAAACTCGCTGCAAGCTTGAACTGTTACGAGAAAGATGGGATATAAATCCAATAAAAAAAAAATCAATATGTAAAGCCACACATTAATCATTCATAATACAAAGATACTATAATTAAGTTTGAAATGAAGATTTGGAAAAAGTGGTGACTTGGGAATCTTATATAAAAAACATTATTGTTCCAATAGAAGAAAATATCCGTAGTTCAGGGATGAACTGTGGGGTCTTTGGTGCTCTCTGACCCAGATGCTTCATTACTCAACTAGGTAATCAGGTGGTATTCAGCTGGTTTGGACCAGTTCAGGCAAACCGGTAGCGACTGCGGATGGACCCGCCCCTCCTCCCTGGCATAATGCTGTCCTATTTAGCCACGTTTTCGAGGCTGGGCGCCTGCATGGAAGGCACACGCACAAGCAAAACGCATGCACAGAAGACTGGGCACATGCACACGCAGGGCAAACCAGTGGTAATATGTGAAACCCACCGCTGTAGGTAATGTATAGCAAATCCCACATTCACTTGCACTGATGATGTTACCTAGTTAGTTAGTTAGTTAGTTAGTTAGTTTATTCAATTTGTATACCGCCCTTCTCCCGAAGGACTCAGGGCAGTGAAC
>JANHZT010009114.1:43657-55212 GCA_032468215.1 Stegonotus admiraltiensis | reverse complement strand
GAAGCTGACGTATCTCTGAAGGAAGCTCATTCCAGAGGGCGGGGGCCCCCACAGAGAAGGCTCTCCCCCTGGGAGCTGCCAGTCGACACTGTCTGACCGACGGCACCCTAAGGAGGCCCTCTCTATGGGAGCGCACCGGTTGATGGGAGGCTATTGGTGGCAGAAGGCGGTCTCGTAAATAACCCGGTCCAATGCCATGGTTGACATATGAAATATTCCTCTTCCTCCTCCTTCAGGTGTGATAAATTCAAAATTACCAAATACTAAGAGAGTCCTTTAGATATTGCTCCAAGGCCTCCAGTCACGATTGCAGATTTCTTTTTTCATAGCATTCAGCTTCGATATGCAAGTCCCAATACTTTGTAACTTTTTTCTACTCTTTTTCTTTAATCCCAAATTACCTGGTTTAGCAATATCAATGAAGCAGACTTTCTCCAGTAAGTGTCAGCTTGGATGTGAAAAGTGCCATAAGAACCTAGTTATTTTTCAAAAGCTTCTCAACTTGATTGTCCCAGTGGTTCTTGATGTATTTAAATCTAACGCTCTGATGAAGTTTCCAATGCAGAATTTTGACAATTCAGTCACAGCACTGCTTGTAATCAGTTTGTGTACTTTTGGTGCAGCTACTCTTCAGTTGTTTCATCCTGATCATTACAAAGGCAATGTTAGCTGTTTCTTGTTACATGGTGAATTTTTGCTTTCATGCCATTGGTCAGTAAAACATATTCTTGGGCTACTAAAAATAAATCTTCTGTTCCTTTTACATTCTTGGTCATAGCCAACTCCATATATGTTTTTATTGGCGTTTTCTTCTATATGCTTTAAGCATTGATCATACATTGGCGTATTTTTCTCATTAACAAACTGTTTTTGATTATTTCTTGTCAATTCAGGTAGTCCTCGGCTTATGACCACAATTGAGCCCAACATTTCTGTTGCTAAGCTTGTCAGTTAAGTGAGTTTTGCCCATTTTACGAACTTTCTTGCCAGTTATTAAATTAATCACTGCTGCTGTTAAATTAGTAACACAATTGTTAAATTAATGTGGCTTCCCCATTGACTTTGTTTGTCAGAAGGTCACGAAAGGTAATCACATGACCTTAGGCACTGCAGCTGTCATAAATGCATGCCAGTTGCCAAGCATCTGAGTTTTGATCACAGGACCATAAGGATGTTGCAATGATCATGTGATAAATGTCTTAAGTCACTTTTTTCAGTGCCATTGTAACTTTGAACAAATGGTTGTAAGTCAAGCGCTTTCTTTACTCAGCTTTCATCTTCGTTGTTTTCAAAATCTTTCCTTCGTTGATTTTCTTCAAGGAAGCTTTTCTTGATGTAATTGTTTATTTTTCTTCCTTCATCATTTGTTTTACCTGTTGGAGCCTGCCCAGGTCTTGGCAAATACATTATCACTTTTTGAGTGTAGAGCATGGTCTGTTATCGTTAGTTTTCTTGTTTTTCAATCCAAATTATCAAATTACATTTGAGTCCAGTCAGCTATTTCTGCTGTATATATGGAATAACAAGTTTTGCCCAGGTTTGCTTTAAACATGTTTCCACCATTTGACTTTGATTTTAAAACTTTGATGTATTTGTAGAAGCACTTTCTTAGTTCTATAATAAATCAGAAGCTTCCAAAATTCCAAAATATTTGTAGCCTTTTTCTGGTGTTACTGCCTTTATGAAATCTGCATTGTCAAACTATATTCCATCATTTTAAACAATTTTGCCTGCATTTGTGGCTATAATCACAATTGGAACCAGAATTTCTGTTGCTAAGCATTGGTTGTTATGTGTTATGCCTAATGTTATGTGGCCTTTTTTGCCACAGTTATTAATCCCTGCAGTTATTAAGGAAATCCAACTTTCCCTATTAATTTTGCTTATTGAAAGTCCTCTGGGAAGGTTATGGTAATCACATGACCCCAGGATCCTGCTATCATTGTAAATACATGCTGTTGCTAAACCCTGAAGTTTGGTCATGTGACTGTGATGATAAGGCTGATGACTGGTCATAAGTCACCTTTTGAGTGCTTTTGTAACTTTGAATGGTTGCTAAAAATGGTTCTGATTTGAGGAATGCCAATATTCAACAATACTTGTCATATAAATTCTCTCTTCAGAAGGCTTTGCTTATCTTGGTATTGTTGACCTTGAATTACAAAGAAAAACTTTTTAATTTTTTTTAAATAGATCTTTTTAAATATATTGTCTGTAATAGTAGTTTGTAAACAGTTTTATGAATTTATTAAAAATGTAAATAAATTTTACATCTAATTAATTCTTATAAGTTATTTTCATAATATATATGTTTCTTGGTGAGCTTTTTTCTATGTGAGCAGTGACATAACTAACAGTAATAATTCAAAAGAAAATACTCAATTAAATGCAGGCTTAAGGTAGAAGAGAAACAATAAAACCATATGTTATATTTAGGCCCAGCTTATAATGTAAGCACAATCAGATGAAGTTATTTCTTGGGGAGCGCTGCACAAATGCATGATTTCTACTGTAGTTATTGTAATTATGTATACATAAAAGTGGCCCAAATTAGGGCCATTTAAATATAAAAGTGAAAATGCAAAAATAAGCATTTTTCCTCTGATATTCCTACAAAATAACTTATACATTGTACATAAATATTCTCCTTTATTGGTACACAGTTTTGTGTAACATTTTGATTCAAGAGAAAAAAACTGGAGTGGGGATTGTCTTGAGGTTGTCTCAGTTACTTCCTTTATTATGTTTACTCAAAATTTCCTTTTCTCTTCATAAGGATGTTTTAAAAATGGGGATCTATGATCACTATGATATTTGATGTAAAGTTTCTGAATTCTTATTTTTTTTCCAGCCTGTTCCTTCCATTCCAGTTTTAGTCTGAAAGTGATTACATAAAAAGCTTCTCACAAAATTTTTCATGTATGTTTTTCGTAATGTATGAAGTAGGGTACACTTCTAATACACACATTTTAATCATTTTTAAAGAAAAAATGTGTGTGTGTGTTTGTGGGGAATATATTGTAAATAAATTAACAGTTCTTTGTCCTCATTATATCTTTATAATGTTATAAAGGCACCATGCTAGAAACCAGCAAAAAGTGAACCATATGGGTGACTTTGGGCCAGTTACTCTCTCTCAACCCAACTCACCTCACAGGGTTATTATTGAGGGAAAATAGAAGGAGGAAAGAGTATATATATATTGCATTAAGTTATTAATAAAACTAATAAATAAATATAAATAAAAATAAAATAATTTAACTTGACATGCATAATAAAATAATATATAAAGAATTTGTTGGATAAAGTAAACTGTCAACAAAACAAAACTGGTTATATTAACTTATGAAAACATGCAAGTCACATGTGACAATTGATGAGAAAACAGATTTTAAAGTGTATAAGCATTTAAACTAAGTGGAGTCACATCTCCATATCTCACTTTCAGGAAGACATGATGACCTCAATGGGCACTAATTAGCTGCACTGCAGTATAACTACCAGATGTTTTAGTCCAGGTCTAATGACATCTTTTTAGAGCGGTTGTCTTGACTACTTCATTTTACCTAAGTGGATCCATAACATTGCATAGTCTGTTCTGAACTCATAATATAGTATGCTGTAGTCAGTTTGCTACAAAGTAGAAACCACATATTAAAGCTCACATATTTACTACATGATTTTTCCTACTTAAAAATATCCTTTGCAAACATATTTAAAATTTAAACCAATATTTATCTTTTAATGAGCTTTTGGCTTTAGTTTTCTGTAACAAAGCATTATGTTGAAGCCAGCCCATCTAAACACATGTTTAGGGAATGAGCTCACAAACTAAGAGGTTCAAGGTTGTTGAGCCACATTTCTTGTTAATTTAAATAAATAAGCACGTCAGCATAAAGCATGGTGACTTTAATTATTTTAATTGGAACATGAATCTTAATTTTAGTTAGCCTACTGTATGATGAATAACATAAAACTAATATTTTTCAGGAAAGATTATTTAATATGAACAGTTAACAGTTTTTACGGATGTCTTCATTAAAAAAGGAAGTTGTATGATATTAACACAAATTTGCTACATGGGGCTTCCACAGTGTCTTCCTGCTCTGTGTTTTACTTGTAGCTGCACAGTGGAGTGATCCTGGAGCATTCTGAGTTTTTGGCCACTTTTGATGGCTTTCCCAGAATTTTCTAGCCACAAGGATAATGTGCAAATTAAATAAACATTCATGTTGTTTTACTGTTAAAGAACTTTGGCACACCTTTCATTAATTCAGATGTAGAGCTTAATGTTGGTATAATAGTTAACATAATGGAGATGATCCAGAGACATCAATGGCCTTAAATGAGTGGAACACTGGCAGGATTAGATATGTATTTTGTACATTATGTTGGAGTCACAGAATTTCCATTTTCATTACAAATGAGAAGGCATCTTTCCAGGCTATGTGATAAGTCATTTGCAAATGTTTTAGTGCTCAGAGACTATAACCTATATATCTAACTTCATTAGCATTAAGGCTGGTGGAGCCTGGTATACTGAGAGTATGCTCATCTCCACCCCAATCTGGCTTTCTATGGTAGATGAGATACAACTTTGGATGTTTGTTCAGTGTACTACAGGAGTATCAGTTGCCCAGTTTATGATTCATTACATCAATGAACTGGGATGATTACAAAGGACACGTTCCATGAGGGAAATAGTAATGCCTGGAGAATATTTGGATTTCAGTCTTGGACTCACTAGGGTCCTCTTATTTAACACTTTAGCTCAGGTCCAGCTATTTTACAGGGCAATACCCTGAGTAGGATTCAAAGTGTTACAGCATATTTTATTTGAGGCTGGGGGAATGGAAAAAGTTAAGGCTGAGTGACTAGAACCCGGAATAAATTGATCTGTAATTGAGTAGGTCTTCAGCTAGTTTCACTGACCCAAAGTTGGAGCTGAGATTATTTTCAAATAGACAAGTAAAGTTTTGAAGCAACTACATCTGGAAAAATAAAATTCTCCCAACTCCTGAAGATTCCAATTACTTATTGGAGGATATTTGGGGAGATGATAAATCCCACTTTTCCCAGCTGGGATTCAACAACTTGTTCTCTTCTTTATTTTTTAAAGAACTCAAATGTTCTGTCTCCAGCAGAGAAAAGGACAGGATAATCTTTAATGGAATGCATGGATGACCTTGAAAACAGGGGAGAAATAACCATAGAAGAGGGGCAAGAGTCCACAGTTGTTTAATGGTCAGGTAAAAAAATTAAGGAAGGACAGGTCTTAATGGAGCAAGCAGTGGAGAAAGGGAAGTTTGCTCTTTCAGATTTTCAGGATTCTGCTAATGTAGTCCTGAGTCTCCGGAGAAGGGCGGCATATAAACCGAACCAACCAACCAACCAATCAATCAATAATAAAGAAGATTTAGCTCATCTCTCTCAGTTATGTATGATTTTCCATTGGAGAAAAATCATATTAATAGTTTTCCCTTTTCATATTTTTGTATACAACTGTCCTGTGAAAAGACAGAGAGGGAGGGAGAGAGAATATGAATTATTGGCATGAAGCCAGCCAACGAACTTTCATGGCTGAAGATAGACTTTAACCTGATTCTTTCCACTCCTAGTCCAACACCTGAATCAGTACACAACACCAGGTGTTCATTTACTGCAGAGGCTGTATTTAGACACAATTTTGCATGTATCCTAAGCTGGCAGAGGATCTGTTTAGATAGATGTTGGGACATTACTCAAAACATTTTAAGAAACTTACGGAGCAATGCAAATGCATTTGGGCAGTGTCTTTATGGTCACCCTGTTCATGTTCATCGTGGGCCTTTTATAGAGCAGTGGGGGTATTATTCTTCATAATAAGCAAAGTGTTTGTGCGTGTAGTTTGTGTTAAAAACTGAATCAGTACAATGTCATTTAGTTTACTTAGGCAAAAGCCGTTTCCCCATGATTAAATGAACAGTTTTATATCATCTAATTTTTGAAAAACAGTTTTAAGCCTTTATACAACTAACGATCAGTCAGATACTGCTAAAATGGGGTGGAGTGTTTTTTTCTAAATGGGGTAGAGTGATTTTTGAGGATTAATCCAGCCATCCCATTCTTCTCCATTCTGCCTGGCAGTGGCTCCTTAGACTTTCAGATAAGAGCCCTTGCCCCAGCCCTAACTGATGAGGATCAATTCCAGCCTCATTCTCAACAGAAGCATGTGCTTTGTCATTGAGGAAGGTAGGAAGATTTTGATTGAATATATTAATGTTAGGGGATATCTAAGGTGAAAGATGTTTGTGTAATGTTAAACATAAGTTGAGAGAATGTGGTTTTAGCAAAGGTACCATTCCTGTATTCTATCAGCCAGAAATTGCATAATGAATGTCCTTCAGCTTTTTTTTTAAAAAAAACATAAATGCAAAAATGCCACCCAGCTAGTAGAGATCTTCCTAATTTTAACTTGATTGTATTTCTCAAGAAATATGGCAAGGCCATCCTAAATTTTCAACATGAATTGCATTTTTGTTGCCAATTTCCATATCCTTTTAAAAGTGCTGAAGCGTGCATTTGCTATTTATGTTTGCAGTAGACTGAGTACACTTTTACTATTTGTGGTTTTAGAAATTGGAAACAACCAAACAGTGGTGCTATGGTCTAAAAAAATAAATTTTAAACAGCTGTGGGACAGTATTTTTAGAATGGTAGGAGTCCATATAAAGACAGAATGGTAACCATATTTACTAGTACAGCAGCATACCCAGTGAAACTCTTGGGTTTCATTATTTTCACACTTCTTGTTGGATTTTTTTCTAATTTTGCTAATGAAAAGCATTATGATTAGGTACAAAACCAATCACAGCAATATTAATGTATGAAAATCTTACAGTTTTCTACTTAGGTTTTTTCTCTTTCATACCTGCTATAAAAACTGCTGGCTCCTGCTTTTGGAAAGATTTGTTTTAAAAGCTGTGCAAGCTGTCGCTTTTTCTCATGCTGGACCATTAAACTCTAATCGGGCATTTTAATAAATACTATAGCTGAAACATATGGGCGCCTTAATTTTTATTGAGTTAAAATATTCTATGCTGGGTTTTTTTGTTTTAAAGGCAAGAAATTGTTTTTATTTTGGTACATCGTAATGGAAGTGTCCTTTGCTTCAGTGCCCCCAAATAAAACTAACCTTATTTATACTTTTATAACCCGAAATAAAATAAAAAATTGAGCAGTCTTCATGAAGCCCCAATCTTCATTTTTGCCAATATATATATATATATATATATATATATAAATGATATCCTGCCCAAAGTTGAAATTTGCTATATACCAGGTAACAAGGGATTTAATCAAGTTTTGGCAACCTTTTTGGGCTAGGGTCATATCAGAATTTTTGAAAGCATATGGAAGATATGCTCCCAAAATGGCTGCCACAGTAAGCATGGCCAGTCAGAAATCTGAATAGAAGACAAAGTAACCCATCTCCAGATATTCTGTACAATCCCAGTAGGATCATTGTGGCATCAAAGATGTTCCTGCATAGGAATAAGGTTCTAAAGTGTAGTGCTTTGCAGTATGCTAATTTTCTGTTCCTTCTTCATTAAAACAGAATTCTTTAACATTTTCGAATGAAGCAGGGAGCTAAATATACCACTTCAAAATTGCAATCTGGTTTAGATGGTGATTATTTCTTTGTATATAAAATAATAAAATATTTAATTTGATCATGTTGAGACAAAAAAAGTGAATGCCTGCTTCAAATTCATTTTCAAAATTGGTTAGATTATTGGTTTTTCTTTCAAATGCCTCTTTTAGCATCTTCTGCCTCTGATAGTCTGAATATTTGATAATACCATAAAGGTAATATAATTTTTAACCATAGTCTTCTATTGGCAAAACCATAATGTATAATAATATATTCTGAGTGTAAAACAAAAATTGTACAAGTATTTAGCTATTAATTATATTGTGAATTGATGCATGTCCAGCAGTATTTTTGAAACTGAGAATTTAGATGTTAATCCCTTGGAAGCCTTCACCCTTTTAACTTTTAGAAGGCTGTGGAGACGTCGCTCTTCATTCAGGGACTGGACTAGGATGGAAGTGAATCCAGCAAATCTAGTGGCAACGGAGCTCACTGGGTGATCTGGTTCTTTCTTTTAGTCCAGAGGATTTTGTGCTATAGGGAGAAAATGAGAATTCTATGTTTGCTGCCTTAGGATGGGAAATAAATGCAAAGTGACACATAAAGATAACTGTAGAGACTAATGCAAGCAATTGTCAAGAGTCTGTACTATCTCTACTTTTTGTATCATCTCTGAATTCATCATCCTTTTAACTAATGTGGTTGAAAATATGGAAAAGTATGTTACTAATTCATTGTTATGTCCCAGCAGATATACTGAGGTAGCAGATGAAGAAATGATGAAAAAAGTTGTAATGTGTATATCTATATATCTATATATATGTATAAATAAAAGGAAGATAACATCTGTATATAAAGAAAATATCTGAATATAGCTCATAGATAAGACTTTTTCAGTTCCAGTATCACATCACTGTGTATTGTTTGAAAAAAATTATTGCTTCTTTATTTGTTTCCCCTATTACAATGTGCCCATTATAATATATTCCTTTCAGGTAGTGGTTAATTCTTTGCATCCCACATTCCTTCTCTTATCCTAAAACTTTTGGTTCGTTGATTTTAGGAAAATCTGGTTATTTAGTCCAAGTTAACTCTCTGAAAGCAAAAGTTGTTTGCGTATAATCCCATGATTTATGCATTTTTTTCTTCATATATTGAAAAGGTAGACATGTTTGGCTTGTTTAACTTGGCTGAGATGCTTGGGTGGTGAATTGGTGGTCAGTTAACCACAATTGCTAGATTATTAAAGGGATTATATTCTCTATGTCCTTATTTTATTACATAGTAGTTGATATTGAGAGATCAACAGATCCATTATCTCTACAGAAAAGGACAATATTTGTGAGAAAGAAATATGTACTTGGAGAACCAGTCTCAGTGGTTCAATCCTGAAAGGGTCTGAGCTGTAAAAATCTTAGACTTGTCCCACAAATAGTTTCTCCTGGAAAAGGTGCTGTTTTCTTTGGTCCATAGGACTTCCTTTTGGAATTTCTGAGCTTTGACCAGTTGAAATGCCCTTGTGTGGTCTACTGCTTGAGGGTTTGAAAGGGGCTCTCACCCTACTTTTTTCCTGAGAAAGAGCAACACCAGACTTCCGTTTTAAGAATCCTCAAATGGAAAAAAAAAAAAACCCTTTCCCTTCTAAGACTTAACTAAATGCTTGGATTTGACTGTGCATTGGTATACATTTAAAGATCTGTCTCTCCTTCTTTCTAATAAGGCTATTTGTCCCTGAATTAAATCCCTGGAATGTTACTTTTAAAATGTAAGTTTTAGAATAAAATGAATTAAAAAGTTTTTCTAAAGAAATACTGAAATACTCAAATTGCATTCTAGATTCTGAGATTAAATGATCAGTATTCAGTTTTATTGTATGAAATGAGAATGTGGAGGGATACAATGAAATCTGTTCAATCCCTATTATAAAAGTCTCAGTAATTTCAGAAATAGCTTTTATACTATTTAGAGGCACAAGGCAAGGCAGACCTTTGTCACTATTCACATTTGCATTCATTTTATAACTCCTGGCTGTAGCTATAAGAAAAATCCAGCAAATTTGAAAAAATTACTGTAGGACAAAAGCAATCTAAAATATCAATGTATTCTGTTGCTATGTTATCTTTTAAATAAACTCAGTTCCATAATTTTCATTAATTGCAGATATGAATCAATAATGTTCAGTATTAGTTATAACTACAAAGGCAAGAGTAGGAATATTTATCTTCAATTTCAGAAACTAAAGAATAGATTAATTATGGATGACTATTTAAAGCACTCCGTGTTAGAATACATTAGATCAGATTATCAATTCATCTGAATTAGGTTTCTCCAGATTTTTAAATTTAAAGTGAGCTTTCAGAGGAATTGGTGATTTGGCATGATATATTCAAACATGGATCCTTTTAAATATTAAGGCATGTAATTGAAAAAAGAAGTATATTTACTTAATTTTCATAATTCAGGTATACATTGAGTAACAGTGCTAAGGTTAGGGCTTTTAGCCAGATGCGATTAAATGTTTAGGAATTTTACACATAATTTGGCACATTTATTAGGTTGTCCACTTTGCTGAAAAATATTAATGAAATAAAACTTGAATTGTTATTATTATTATATAAAATTCTTACTACCTTGAAATTTAGAGGGCAGATTATGCAAAATATGATGCATAATAGTCTATATAGTAGAAAGTATGAGGAAAAAGATGCTGTTTTTTGTCTTATGTTCTTTGTTCTAGTAGTACACAAGATTAAGTTACAGAAAGATTAAGTAAATAAGATTTTGAAAATTAGAATGCTAGTCTATAATTTTTTAAACTTTAGGGATCAGAGGTTTGATTATCCATTCTTTGTAAATGCCTTCAAACAGATTGCTGTTTGTTTAAACTATGCTGCACATAATTGTGCACTTCTACATTCTGTTAGTGTTTTGTTTGATGCAGGTATTGTCAAACCACTCTTTTTCTATCCAAATCCCTTTATTGCAATATATAAATATTTTTCTTAAAATTATCCCTGATAATATAGTAATCTGTGGTAATTCTACTATTACGCTAGACTATATGCTGCAGCCTTGGAAACAACTCTGGAACAGCTGGCCTGAATTTAAACACAAAACTGCGGACCTAAAGTTCCTGTGGCTGAAGGCAGTCAAAATCAATAATGATAAAAATGGTCATAACAAGTTTGGGAAATCCTTATGTAAAAGAAGTCGAAAAATGTGAGATTGGACAGTTTTGCTTGTTATCCGAAGAATAAATAGTACTGATATACCTATATTTTCTAAAATTAAATGGTATTTTCTCATGTGGTTTGAGCATCTTTTGCTTTTTAGAACTTCAAGGGGGTATCTGCCTATCATATATTGGCAAATGTCAAATCCAATCAAACACAAAAAACAGAAAGCACTAGAGAAAATGTAATCCATTTATCCAGAATGTTACATTCCAGAAGTCAAGGGAGCAACTAACTATGTAATTTTGGGAACCTTTTAGAATTGGATGAACAATGTAAGCTCCAGAGCAATTTATTTTATATTTAAGCTCAAGTTTAAAAATAGGCCCAGAAAATAAGCTGCTGTGTGATGTGGGTAAAAAAAACAGAACACATATTTCAAGGTTTATTTCCATATTATACCTTCAAGAAAGGTGTTTAAATTCATACCTGTCACATTTGGAGGAACGGGAGTTAAGGAGCAAACATTTCCAATGGGGTATTCCTATTATACACATAATTTTTCCATATGACTTTTAAAATAACTAGCTTTCTAGATTTAATATATGCACATTATGAGGAATCTTAACTGGTTTCCTAGGTTCTCTGTGTACAGGTTCTTCTGTACATATATTATTATTATTATTATTATTATTATTATTATTATTATTATTATTATCATCATCATCATCATCATCATCATTATCATT
>JANHZT010009114.1:14547-26002 GCA_032468215.1 Stegonotus admiraltiensis | reverse complement strand
CAAAGAAGTGACATTGACTTGGCCATGCCCACCTGACCACAAAGCCACGCCCACCCAGTCACCTTACCACCAAGCCAAGCCCACTAATTAAGCCACACCCACAGAACCGGTAGCGAAAATTTTTAGATTTCACCCCTGGTGTATATCATATATTGGTTAACAGCATGGAGAGAATGGAATCAGACTCAGATAGGCTTGGGCATCCATCACCCAAAAGCCAGAAACAAAAAACACAGTTGTCATGATGAAGGGATCAGTAGATAAATCCAGTAGTAGTTGGGAGGCAAATGAATCCCATCAAGGGACATCTCTGTAATTGGAAACATAAGTGAAGAAAGTCAAGAAAATGGATGCTACTCCAGTTTGAATCAGCCACCAGTTTATCAGCTTCACATTTTATAGATGGTATTCTGCCCCTTCTATAGATAAAATTGACATAGATAAAGGTTACATAAAATATTTCCCAAGTTACTTCTGAAGCTATTACAGTTTATTCTTTGCCACAAGATATTGTGATGACCACTATTTTTGATGGAGATTAGGTAAATTTATAGATTATAGGATTAGGAGCAATTTTCTAGGTACCCTAAAGGTAAAGGTAAAGATTCCCCTCGCACATATATGCTAGTTGTTCCCGACTCTAGGGGGAGGTGCTCATCTCCATTTCAAAGCCGAAGAGCCAGTGCTGTCCAAAGATGTCTCTGTGGTCATATGGCTGGCATGACTAAATGCCAAAGGTGCATGGAACGCTGTTACCTTCCCACCAAAGGTGATCCCTATTTTTCTACTTGCATTTTTTACGTGCTTTCAAACTGCTAGGTTGGCAGAAGCTGGGACAAATAATGGGAGCTCACCCCTTTACGTGGCACTAGGGATTCAAACCGCTGAACTGCCGACCTTTCAATCGACAAGCTCAGCGTCTTAACCACAGAGCCACCGCGTCCCTACTACCCTAGCACCTATTACCCTAGGTACCCAGGTAAATCCTGCTAAATCTACTAAGTTTACACTAATGGCATGTTTCAGGAAGCCGATAGAAACTTTTGAATTTTAACGATGGAGGAATTTTTGGTGGATACAGCTATTAATTACTCACTGAAATGTGGAGACAGCTTAAGTGCTCCTAAATATTTTCTTCCCACAGAATAGAATTCTTAAAATCCTGATTTATGCCCAGGCTAAAGGCCACGAAGGCCATGGGTTTAGGTTTAACATAATTTTTTTTTCTTCTCAATCCATTTGCATCATGTGGTCTAATAATTATTTTACTATTTAACACTATATATTTCTTCTCTCTCTTTCTCTCTGCATTTATTTTATTTTAGTTTGCTAATTACAGTAAATTGTCCTTTAGGTTTTCCTTAGGAGATGCTCGCAGGCCCCTACATGAATCAGCAATATTGGTTGAAGACGTTGTCCACACTCAACTGATCAATTTGGTAAGGTTTTTGTTGTTGTTGTTGAACAAATGAAAACAGAAGATCAACAGTTTCAGTGAAATATCTGTATCTGACCAAGTGAGATCAGTATAATGATATTTAGCTCATTTTATGAATATTACTAACAACTAGCAGGATAGGTAATCTCCATTTGCTGCATTTCAGAATGTAGAAGTAAAGCTGTCAGATATTACCCATGCCTGATGCCAAGAGTCTGTGCAATACCCTTTGCCTTGTTGCATCAAAAACTCCATATAACAATTGAGAAAAAAACATGAACACAATATATATCTTCTTTCAGTATTCTGAGGGAATTAAAGTACATAGGAAATGATAAGTGGAAATATTTTTATTTAATAAAAAATAAATGTTTGCATGCTCCAAATTTGCACATTGAAGACACCCTGTAGAACACATTTTTAAGTATGGCTGCCATTATGGTTTGGTATGTAATCTGTAGCCTTAGATAATATTTTAAGTACTATAAAAGAGTACTTTAAAAAATATTTTGCATTCTTGCAAACCACTTGTAGTTTTAAATACTAATTATGTTAAATATTTCTATTTATGAATGAATAATATGAGTTGTAATTGTTTGTTGCTCCTAGATTTGTTTAAAATGATGTGTGTGCTAAATTCATTATCAGAAATTTAAATGTAGGCAAATATTGCTTAACTACTTTTAGAAAGTTGTTTGCCACTCCTAGTTTTATGGAATAGTTTTAAAAAGTAATAAAGCATCCTGTGAGGACCTTAATTAAAGAGGTTACCAAAATAGAAAAGAAGTCATATAATTTGCAATTGGATAAAATAAAGGAAGTAGTTATCCCATTGGGATCTTATTACTCACAGGATGGAAACAATCTTCTTGATAGCTAAACATTTGAGCTTAATAAAAAATTGTATACTTAATTCAGTAGACCAGAAAATACATTAGGTATAGAAAATTAGGTAAAGAAAATATAAAAACTATCTGGGTAAAATCTTTTATTTTCTAATATTTGGTTAGGAATTGGATCTTCAATCTTAACACACACCTGTTTTGGTCCAATCATACAAAAGTCTGGAGGCACAGAAATTGAATCAAAACCATATTTTTATTTGACAGAATATCAGAGCATTAGGAATTGGAGTGGCGTGGTGGCCTAGAGGCAGTGGTGGGATTCGAATAATTTAACAACCGGTCCTCTGCCCTAATGATTTCTTCCAACAACCAGTTTATCCAACTGCTCAGAAAGTTAACAACCGGTTCTCCAGAAGTGGTGCGAACTGGCTGAATCCCACCATTGCCTAGAGGTGAAAACACTCACTTCCCACTTGGAAGGCTAAGAGTTCAATCCTAAGCAGTGGCAGATGTTTCTCTATCAGGTATAAAGTGAAAATATCTGCTGCGAACTTCATGTAGGCATCAGGAAGGGCATCTGGCCAGTAAATATTTCGCTTCATTCAGCCACTCCAATTCCACCCTGAATAAAGGGATTAAAGAGTTGTAAAAAGAAAAAAAATCAGAGCTTTAGGAAGTAGCATTAATTGTTATGTTACTATTTAACATAATAATGCAAGAAATAAGAATTGTATAAAATGTGTGCTCTATAGTTAACAAATAAGAACTTTTTAAAAAGCTGCATACATTTCAAATATCTGAATGTTCCTTGTAATGGAACATTAGTACAGATAAATAAAATAAAATAAATAAATAAAATAAAATAAAAATAAAAATAAAATAAAATAAAATTATCTCCTGTTTTAGAAGGCAGTGTTAAAATACAACATCAATTCTGTTTAATACCAAATACATTTTATTGTTTAGTTGTATTATGAAGTACATATTTTGTTGAATTATAACTTTACATGTTTTACTTTCTCTTTGTTCCTTGATTTATCACTGTTTAGTTACAATGAATGAACACTTGATATTTGCAAATGCAATTTTTTCTATAATGCTGCAAAAGATTAGTCAACAAGAAAATTTAAAAGTGCTGATACAGCTTTTTCTTGAAGATAGCTCTTTACAATATATAGTGGCTAACTAAAAAGTCTCATTCCTTTCCATCTCCAAAGTTAATAATTTCAAAATTGTTTGATAAGCTAATTGTTTGATAGATAGATATTGCCTCTGACTCCAGATTGCATGAGAAAACTTTGTAAATTGGATGCTCACATCTCCATCTTTCCTCTGTGTCCCCAATATGAGCTCCAGAGAACTGAGAGATCCTGAAACAGACTGACAGTTGAATTTCTTAGTTTTCTAAAACAAATCTAATAAAAATAAATTCTGGGTTTTATTTTTGAGACAGCTACTCTTATTTTCTTGTTGCAGGTTTATTATGTGTAGATCGGAGTTTGCACTTCACAGCAACAGCTGTAGAAAACACTGGCTTTATTCTTCTTTTGTCTAGTTAAGGCAGGGAAGAGTCCTGACATTTTGTTTGGATACAAGCAAAATCAGCCTTAAATGCATGCTTTGTGTGTGCAAGACACCCTGTGATCTTTTCCCTCAAATTTAATTGTGACTTTTAACGAATTATAATTATGAGCTTGAAAACTGCTTATTGGATCGTATCCATCTGTCCATCCATCCATCCTTAAGGACTAAGGGATATCCTTAAGGGATAAAACAGGTACACTATGCCTTGCAGAAACTGTGCATTTTGCTGGTAAATACAAACAATTATTTCAGGATGGTGGTGGTGGAGAAGGGGGTTATGGGGATCCCAAGTGCTCAACCCTGACCTGTGCAGTTGAACAGAAATACTTTAGGAGAATAAAACCGTAGTAAAAATAAAATTTAGAAGTTGTGGGTTATTTAAAATTCAGTCACACGTTTCTTGGATTTTCTCAACCAAAGCAGCAACATTCTTTCATCTCTTGAATCTAAAGGTCATCACTGAATGTTTAAAATTCAAAATGTTACCTATTTTTATGTATTGCTTTAAATTTATGTTTTACCCTACAAAATAAAAATGACATTTAAAAAAAAATTCAGCTAAGTTGTAGCTAACTTAGCAAAGCATCTACAAGAGAAGGTGTCTATGTGAATAAGTGATGATGGCTGTGAAATAAAAAGTTGGATACTAATACTGATTTAGTAGCAATTCTGCATAAAGGAACTATTTTTTAAAAACTTGCCAATTTTAGTCTAAGCTAAACTTCTGGCAGACTGCAATCCTTGGGCTAAGAAATCAGTTATATTTAAAGTAAATCAACGTTTCTGTTTTTTTTCAATAAATGATAATTCCAGCTGGACCATTTTGCATAGTCAAGCATATTCCAACCACATATGCCCGTACCAGTCCTGCATCGGTCCAAATAAATTAATCTGATCAGTAGCCATTACACTTTCCAAATTACCAACTGTAATACTCAAATCCTATGCCAGTTATTAAGGAACTTTTAAAGAGTTACAGTTGGTATGGTCAACTGCCATCTGAATACATCCTTGACAAGTATTGATGGAATAAATTAATGCCTAATGTTATAAGGTATTTTGCTTTATTTTAACAACCACTTCAGTGGTGTTTAATAGAGAGAAATCATTGCGGCTTCTAATACTTATCTGATTTCAAGTGAACCTGATGGTTTGGGAATCAGTTTTCTAAGGAAGGTTGGCTTGTTAACAGTATTATGCAGTTACAAGTAAATGTGGTCACAGCTGGTTCTGGTTTTTTAGCTTATCCACCTGATTGGAAGCAACAGGTTCCCCCCCCCCCTCATTTCTTACACTGACACCTAGTGTTCACTCTTTCTGTGCATTCTAATACTTAGCCGAATTATTTACCCATCTACTTAGAAGTAAAGCAATGTAAAGAGATACCTGGGAATGTAATCCATTTCATGCTATTGATGAGTTGCTGGCAAGACAATACCCTCCTTAAAACATTTCTATCACAAATATTCAAAACGATTTGCCAGTCTACATTGCATTCCTGTTAGCAATAAGTATGAGAGTTTTTATGCAGATATAAAAAAGGGGGTTCAGAAGTAAGTCAGATGGTATAATTGGGGTACCTGGAGGTTAGGCAAGAAGTAGGAAACACAATTACTATCTATGCATAATTGTATTAAGAATTTTGATTATAATATATAATTTAATGCAAACTAAACTTACAGAAAGAAAAGAAAATAGAAGTAAAAAGTGCAAGGAGAAAGAAAAAGAGAAGCAAGAGAAAAATATATGAACAAATTTAGTAATCCTCACTTTCTCTAAAGTTACAAACATTTGTCTCCGTCCCATCTCTTATCTATAAACAAATTTATAAAACATCTTTTCAGTCCTGGTGTTAGCAGCCAGAAGTAAGGTATCTCTCTATTTTTAACGCCGATCACATACACCAACTTTATACTTCTTCCTTTCACTTCTAAAAGTCTTAATCTTTAATTCCAATATTGTCAGAGTATTTGATTCTTCTTCATTTCATTTTTGTACCATTACATCAAGATCTTCAAGGTTTTAACAAGCTTCTTTTATAAATCCAGTAGGAAAAAGTTATCCAGGTCATTCTTCAGGTTTGTCGCTTATATTTCCTTTCTAAATTTTAAAAGCTCAGCCAAGTTTTTTTGTAGATCCAGTGAAATTTCCTTCTATAACTCATTCTCATGCCCTGTCAGTTGTAAGTCTACTTTTGATATCATATCTAACTTGTTAGATTTTTTTTTTCTAAATCTGACATTTCTTCAATATCATATTTTGGACATAGGGAAACCCAAGGGGGAAAAAAAGCTGTGTTGAGGGAAAAATCCTGAAATAGTTTATGTTGAGAGATGCAGGCCCTGCTACTGAAAGCATAAAGTACAGTATTGTTTTCTTTTCAAATGGCTTTTAAAAAAGGAATATTTAGTTTTAACTATTGTATTCTACTCACAAATTAAAAAGTACTTGGTGCTTATACAAAGTAAAAGAGAAAGTAGGTATGACATGGGTTTTGTGAAACTTAGATTTGCATTTTAGTGGGAAGTCTGAAGTATAGGCATGAGAAAAACAGTCATTAGGCAGTGATCCCTATTCTCATCTCTGGAATGGAGTGGAGTGGACTTTCCTAAAATTTTGGCAGATTGTATTCTTATTATAAATAAAGGTATTCTCAAGGAAATTCTGAGCGAATTCTTCTTTAAGATTTATTTGGAACTATCTGTAACTAACCAGGATTTTATTTATTTATTTGCAGTTGTATCCACTTCTATCCTTCTGACTCTTAGCACTGCACAAACAAATCCTGCCAGCTTCCTAACAATCTTCATTGTTGTTGTTCTAAGTACATTAGCTCCACATATAGGAAATTATCAGAATATGTATAAAGAAGACTGGATACTTATTTTCTAAGAATAGATACCAGCAACAATTCAAATATAATTGGTACAGAAATATACCCTGGAGTGTCATCTAAGGGTTCATAAAGTATTCTCTGAGTTCACGAACTTTGTTTCAGGGATGATTTAATCCTGTGTGTTCTTGTACAAATAATCTAATTCATTGCCTACTATGACCATCATCCAATTAAAAACATACCTTAGTTCTTATCCAGTTTATAGGTAGTGATGTAGAAACATAGGCACTTTCATAGTACGCATTGCGTGTGGACTTCTTTGATTAAATGATGTTTCAGTTTAAGAAATGAGCCAGCATTTTTTCTAGCTGTGACTGCCTGTGTGCCTTTTGCAATACTGTGGCTTTGGGGCAGACTGTTCCCATATTGGTAGCTACTCTTCCCTTCCCTCTCTGCCAAGCTCAAATGAATCATTCAGTTTCTAAACATATCCAGTCTAGTGCTTTGGTCCACAATAGAAGAGAAATGGAAAACAGAACGTTGATGCAGTTTATTGCTACTTCTTTTGCCTGGGCTGCTATGCACATGGAAAGAATTGCAGGAATCTGCAAATAGCCCAGATTAACCTGTATTTTAAAGTAGAATTCTTGGAGTTTGTACAAATAAGATTAATTTTCTCCTCTTTTCACTCCTATTCTAGCATTTATAATATCATGTGTTCATGGTTAAAAATATTGGGGAAAGCACATTTTCTAATGATTTCATATGCAATGTAGGAATGATAGGAAAAAAGTTTGGATGTTTCTTTATTTTGACGAACATACCTTCCAGGAAATATCACATCAACATGATGGGAATATTCTCAGTAGTTTTAGTGACTCTGTGCTAGAGTCATGCTGGCAGAAGTGTGCCAGGTCACTAATAAGGTCAAAAGGGAGAAGTGAAACTAAGAGTAATGCACAAGACAGGTTGGGATCAGATGGGGCCTGCTGCTGTTAGGGAAGCCTAAATGAGAGACTGTCAGCCCAATTATGAAAAATACAGTGGCAGAACATATTTTATGGACCCTGTACGTTAAAGTCTTTTGACTGGCAGGGACCCAGGAAGAGAGCCTTCTCTGCCCTTGCAAGTCAGTAAGATCAATCTTGTAAGACCAACAGGACCAAACTTTTCTTTTAAATCTCAAAAATGACAAAATCTTAACTCATTTCATTTGGTTAAACCCTAACTCCATGATGGTGAACCTATGGCATGTGTGCCACAGGTGGCACACAGAGCCCTCTCTCTGGGCACATGTGCCACCGCCAGCTGCTGGTCCGGGTTCCGTCACACACATGCGTGCTGGCCAGCTTCTCTCTTCTGGGTTCCAGTGTGTGCATGCTTGCTGACCAGCTGGCTGGTGCTCATGCACACCGGGGCAGCTGGCCAGCGCACATGCATGCAACAGAACCTGGAAGAGCAGCTGGCGATGGCATGCATGTGCACTGGTCAGGTGCTCTCTTCCGGGTTCCAGTGCTCCGGAGTGGGCGTGCGCATGTATGCACACTCCAGTTTTGGCACTCGGTGCCAAAAAGGTTAACCATCACTGCCCTAACTTATATCAAGCTGATAAGCTAAGATGCACATCTTTGATAATTTGGTTTACGTTGCAGCAAAAGTGCTAAAAATCTAATAGTTCTGCTAAAAAATGAAAAGTATTATTAGTAAGCTAATATTTGCTATTGTATAATTGATAAATCTTGATCTGAAACTTCTTTGGTCTACCTGTGAGGAATTCCTCCAAGTTTCATCAAGCATAAGGACAAAGCGAAGCACAGTAGAAGTTAACATCAAGGTCTATGCCAAGGTGCTTATTTCACAGTATATTCTTTATGATATTGAGCATGATGTTCAGTAAGAGCATCCCATCTGGATACTATTACCTGTAGGATGTGCAGCTTGTATATATCTTTTAGAGGTTAGTTTCTAATGTTAAACAAAGGGAGCTGATTAAAACCAGCTGTAAAACAATTTTCATAGTTTTTTCTTACAATGAGTATTGAATTACCTTGCACATGACTATGTCTGAACTAGAACTAAAATAAATCTTTGCTGACTTATTAAAATTAGTATATTGTTTATTTAAAGTTGAACTAAATGTAGCACTTTACTAATTTGGCAGTGGAATTTAGTTCTGCTGATATCAATATATATCAATATATATATTCATTCCTGTAAGAAATAATTGGTGATTTATTGTGCAGTGTGCTTCAGAAAGCACATTTTAGTGGCCCCAGAAAATGTAAACATTGAAACAAAATCATATTTTTAAAAAAATTAACATGAAAGATGTATTAAATTCAACAGCGTAGACATGTCAAAAAATGTGCAGTTACTGGTGGTAACGTTTTGTATGACATAGTCATCATAAAGGCTTGTATGAAGAAGTTACACTGAACTGTCACATATTTAAATATTTGTTTGTGGTTCATTTGCTTTGAAATCCCCTCCATCAAATTGTCATTTCTAATTAAATATGAATAGGCTCCCATGACATGACTTGTACCTACAGCCAAATTTAGATAAACAGCCATTTTCCAGGATTTCTTCCTAGTTCCACTACCTGTCATTGTTTTTAATTGAAAATCTGAATAATGGTGTTTATATATGTACATTCATGCAAATTTATGAAACATTCCATATTTTAAATACATAGTTGATTATGCTTATATTGATATTATTTATGGTTCTGTTGTTTTATTTAATACAATTAATAATTGATGCTATTTGCTGATGTCAGTTTTATGTTGCATTGAAAACTGGTGTGCCAACAGCATTACAAGTATAAATTAGATAGTACAATAAGCAAAGAAATGCAAAACCAATGGGATTATTACTAGTAACATATTTTTAAAGGTGAATTTGCTTTTTCAGACATGAAATTGTTCTTTTCTCATAATGCTGATTTTTACCTTCTCCCTCTCACTCCTGTTGCTTATTTTAACAGTAGGATGTGAATGGGGTAAAGTACAGATGCATCAGTTGATCAAATGAGAGCAAAGAAATTCTAAAAGAGAAGCCTAAAAATAAATACACCGTACCTGTACTTGTAGTTCCTATTTTAGGGATAGAGAGGTCAAATTACAGTCCTTTGTGTAAGAATTTAGTGACAGTTTTCTTACACTGGCTTAGATTTGTGCACTAAAACATCTACTTCTGCAATCTGAATTTAGGGTATATGGGTTAATAAATATTATTTTGTTAGTATTTCAAGTACGAAAGTCTACCTCAAAACCTACAAGCATACCATTATCTCTTAAATGTGTCTATTGAAACAAAACGTGACAAATAAGATTCTTCTAGGAAAATATTTTGAAATTCAGAAAATGTTTTCAAAATGATTAACACTGTTGTTTGTAGTAAATGTTCTCTGAGAAAAATAATATTTTGCTTATGAATGCCATGTAAGGCAAATGGCCAAGGACATTGCTAATCTTTCATATAAACATTTCAGCTTTATTTTCATCCAATTGTATCTCATTTGGCTGTGTTTTTCACAATACTCTGTTCTGTTGTACACATTCATTTAAAGGCAGCATTCTTAGATAAAAAGTGGAATAAAAAATTATTTGTGTCAATGGTGCAATGATCCAGTACTGCAATGCAATTTTAGTATTCATTCTGTGCTATAAGTTTAAAACATTTTTTAATTGTGATAATCAATTGCATGCCCTTTTCAAACAATGGGTGATACTGAATGTGTATGTTTGTACAGATAATACATGCATACACTCATTCATTCATTCATTCATTCATTCATTCATGGGGAAAAGTGCTTTTTTTAACCTTTTTATACTGCATTAATCAACTCTAGATGGTAACAATAAAAAAGCAATCCTTAAAAGGTGAACTTACCTGACTTGAACCTTGAATATAATTAAAACACAATTACCTAATCACCATCAATTCAAAATGAATTTCTGCTTTAGAAAGGAGAAACTTTGGAGCTCTGCAGAATGCCTAGGCTGAAGGGATTAGCCATATCTCAACCATCAGCATGTTCCACGTTATTGAGGCAACTACTGAGAAGGCCTGCTTTCTGTGATCTGCAAATGCCCATTTTATCTCAAGCAAGGACTGGACTTTGAGCAAAACTTTCCTTGATGCTTTTACAAAGCAGGAAGAATCAAGTTTAACTACAGAAGTTGTGGGTGCTCCATCACTGGAGGTTTTCAAGAAGACAGCCATTTGGCCGAATGGTTTAAGTTCCCATGCTTGAACAAGAGGTTGGACTAGACCTCAAATCTTATTCTATATTCTATTTGGGTTAGGTGGTTCCTGATGTTTATCTGGTGCTCTACTATAATTTAGTAGTGGTAGCCAATACTTTGAATTGTATCCTGAGGTTTACTGACAGTAGAATGATTGTATAATAGATGTTATCTTGGTGGGATACTGGACTCTGCATCCTATAGCAATTAATAGCTTGAGGTGTCTTCCAACGTAGTCCACATGGAGCATGCTGCAGTAGTTATGCTGTGGTGATAACAGCATAGGTTCTCATCTCCAAAGTTTACAGGTGGCCTACCAGCCTAAGCCAAGTAAAGAGTCCTTCTTCCACTATTGCTCCAATAGTAGCCACGATTCTGTATATATGTGTGTGTGTGTGTGTGTGTGTGTGTGTGTGTGTGTGTATATAAATAATGGTTTTAGCCAGGATTTTCCTATGTAAGTCAAGCTGTTATTGGAGCCATAGTTCAGTGAAATCCCAAT
>JANHZT010009112.1:0-11402 GCA_032468215.1 Stegonotus admiraltiensis | reverse complement strand
AGGTGAAACAACCATGATGCAGCCCTCAATGAAATCAAGTTTGACACCCCTGCAGTAGATAGTATAGTACAGGTAGTCCTCGACTTATGAACCACAATCACAGCCACCCCTCCTTCAACATACAATTTGATTTCAAATGGTCTTTTGAAAAAGAGACTCGGGTTTCTTACAATTCCCACATTACTCACCAAGATAGTTAGGTATCTCAAGAAGTGGGAGAGTCTGGGGTCCCAAATGACAGAGGACCGTCTTCAACATCTCTTCGTCATCCAAATGTACAGCCAAATGCACAACTGAGTTGCCATATCGATCCAGCAAAGTGGGATCTGCTCCAGCCTGAAGTAAGAAACCAGCCACCCTGGGCTGATGGGTGATCACAGCCAGATGTAATGGTGTCTAAGAAAAAAAAAGGTCAGAACCAAGTTCCATCAAAAGATCAGAGCAAGCTAACAGGATCAATAACGTGTTTTCCCGAAAATAAGACCGTCTTATATATTTTTTTGAACCCTGAAATAAGCGCTTGGCCTTATTTTCGGGGAGGTCTTATTATTTTGGGGCGTGTGGAGCAAGATGGGGCTCCTCTTGCTGTCTTACCTGATTTCCAGCTTCGTGTTGAAATATTTTTGGGGAGGGCTTATTTTCAGGGGGGGGGAGGCTTATTTTAGCGCATGCACTCAAAAGCCCGATTGGGCTTCTTATCAGGGGATGTCTTATTTTTGGGGAAACAAGGTAGGTTTTCTCCAAAGAGAATTTCTAGTTGCGGTTTACATTTTTAACTACAAATTTACCCGTATGCACAATCCAGAAATCAAATTACACAGAGCTGTACAGGTAGTCCTCGACTTACAATTGTTCATTCAGTGACAGTTCAAAGTTACAACAGCACTGAAAAAAGTAGCTTATGACCATTTTTCACACTTGCAAACATTGCAGCATCCCCATGGTAACATGATCAAAATTTGGATGCTTGGGCAACTGACTCATACTTATGACAGTCGCAGTGTCCTGGGCTCATGTGATCACCTTTTGCGACTTTTCTGACAAGCAGTCAATGAGGAAGCCAGATTCACTTAACAACCATCTTACTAAATAACCACAGTGATTCACTTAACAATTGTGGCAAGAAAAGTCATGAAATGGGGCAAAATTCACTTAACAAATGTTTCAGTCAGCAACAGAAATGTTGGGCTCTATTTTACGTCAAGGTCTACCTGTACTTACAGTAGTGGCCAAAATTGTGGAAACCTTTAGGAAAAAGTGTATTTTTGAGGTTTGATGGCACCGCTTTTTTTTGGAGTTTCAAGATAATCCTATTTCACTGCTGGAATGGCCTGGGAATAGTCCAGACCTTAACCAACTGAAAATCTACAGAGCCGACTAAAGAAATTTGTTAGTCAGAAGCCACCCAGCAATGAAACCCAGTTCATAGAAGCCATCATTCAATCTTAGTTTCACATAACAGCTGCAGAACTAAAAGACTTGGTTCACTCCATGGGAAGACGTTGTAAGGCCGTAATTCATGCTAAAGCTTACTCAACTAAATATTAACTGACATGGTGATCATTTCTGTATATCTTGTTTTTTCTATGGTGATAATTTTTGTATCTCTCATTTTTTTCTACGTGTTTCACTTTTCTTCTTTATACTGTAACTGCTATTCTAATAGCAAATTCTTCATAAAAGTTATTGCATTACATTCTTAATTAAATTATCTTTCCATTGATATATAATTTTATGGTTGTTGTTGTTAGTTGCGAAGTCGTGTCCGACCCGTGGACAACATTCCTCCTAGCCTTCCTGTCCTCTACCATCCCCCAGAGTCCATTTAAGCTCACGCTGACTGCTTCAGTGACTCCATCCAGCCATCTCGTTCTCTGTCGTCCCCTTCTTCTTTTGCCCTCAATCTTTCCCAGCCTCAGGCTCTTCTCCAGTGAGTCTTTCCTTCTCATTAGGTGGCCAAAGTATTTGAGTTTCCTCTTCAGGATCTGACCTTCTAAGGAGCAGTCAGGGTTGATCTCTTTTAGGACTGACTTTTTTGTTTGCTTTGCGGTCCAAGGGAATTTTGTGCTACTATTCCAAAAAAAAAAGTGGTGTTATTGGCTACTTTTAGAAAATATACACTTTTCCCAAAAGGTTTCCACAATTTTGGCCACTACGGTATGTTCAAGTGAATGCAAGTATACCTCCTGATCAGATCTCCCTATGTCCATGCACACCCATCTCTCACCACAAATGTTTTACCACTGAATTTGAGACACTACCTATTATACCTGCTGTAAGTGATTTGTGATGTTGATGATCTGTTGATTAGGAATGCTTACAGCCACCTGGACCAGTTGCATAATCACAGTTGTCTGCTCATGAATAATAGCTAAGTGCAAAGGCCTGTGGGGGGAAAATATGGATTTAAGAACAAGGAGATGTAGCCACTAATTTTAACAGCAATAACTACTCAACAACCAGAAATGAGAATTGCAACCCCTAAAGCCTCTTCCTATTTGCCCACAAACTCTGCTCTGGGTTCCCTAGGCATGCCTGGCAGTTCCTACGTAACAAAGCAGAAACTAACTGAGCTCTTCTTGTGTTTGTAAAGGAACTAAGTGGATCCTATCATCAGACTTCTGTTTCTAATTAATTTGCAATTAATCCGATCTGAAGACGTTCCAAAGAAGCAAATTTTCATTCATCTTTCTTTGAATAGATGGTACTGCTGTAGATTAGATATGGTGTTAGTTAATTAAGGACTGTTTTATTTTGGTGTGATGTAAAGTGGTGGAAATTCAATATAAGTATTTACAGTCATGTGAAAAAGTAAGTACACCTCATGTAGGTTTTTTTTTTCTCTTTTAACATTCCAGTATTTATCTTCATTCTACAGTTAGCCCTCAACTTACAACCATTCGTTTAGTGAACCTCTAAAGCAGGGGTGTCAAACTCAAGCCCGCGGGCTGAATCCGGCCTGTGGGGTGCTTAGATCTGGCCTGCGGGGCCACCCTGGAAACAGCAAAGGACTCGCCCACAGCACCTCTGCCAGCAAAAATGGAAAGCGGCCTTCCCAAGCTCCATTTTCACCAGCAGAGGGCTGCAGGAGGCCATCCCAGCTGGAAATGCAGCCTGTTTTTGCTGACAGAGGGCTAGCAAAACAAACTAAAAACAAACTAAAAGGAGAAATGTTTTCTCCTTTTGCATTTGAGCATGCAAGAAGGGACAGGAAAGGAGAAAGAGGAAAGACAACGAAAAAGAAGGAAAGAGGGGAAGGAAGAAGAAAGGAGAATGAAGAGGGACGGAGGGAGGGAAGGAAAGGAAGGAAGGAAAGGAAGGAAGGAAGATTATAATGAGAGTGAGGGAGGGTCTGAGGGAAGTCCTGCCTTAGCACTTGGCTATCACAGGTGCCCCTGACACGAGTGACGTCGATCTGGCCATGCTCACTCTGGCCACACCTACCCCGGTCACCACGCCCCCCCGAGGTCAAACAGAAACCTGATGCAGCACTCAATGCAATAGAGTTTGACACCCGGATCTAAAGTTATAACAGCACTGTAAAATGTGCCTTATGACCATTTTTCACATGATCGCTGCACATCCCCAAGGACACATTTAGGGATTTGGCTTACTGCAAGATGTTCCTCAATTAAGGAGGACAATTATGATAAATCAAAAAAGATTTAGAAAATTGGAAAAACTTACAGATCTCATTAATGGGGAGGATTGCCATGATTAAAATGAATATCTTGCCCAAAATTCTATTTCTATTCCAAGTTATACGAGTAAAAATAGAGAAAAACTTTTTTGAAGTTTTAAATAAAATAGTTACCAAATTTATATGGCAGGGAAAAAGACCGAGAATTAGAATGAAATTTCTTCAAGATACAAAAGATAAAGGAGGAGTAGCACTCCCAGAATGGGAAATATATTATCAAGCCTCTTGTTATGCAAGGCTAAAGGAGTGGATTGGCTGAAGGATAAAAGAACACAAGCAATTGAGGGACATGATCTACAAGCGGGATGGCATGCATTCCTTTGGGATGAAAAATGTAAAATACATAGCTATTTTAGAAGATATATACTAAGGAATGCATTGCTACTAATTTGGTTAAAAATAAAAAAACAGCACTACACAAAAATACCAATTTGGATTTCACCTATAGAAGCATTAAAACATCCAAATTTAACTGAATGGGATAATAAGATATAGAGATATACTAAAAAACAAGGAAATTTGAAATTGGAACAGGAATTGGAACATGATCTTAATAGAGGAACTGATTGATGGACATACATGCAAATTCAGTTGAAATATAAAGAAGATACAAAATTATATGAAGTACAGAATGAACAACATGAATTGGATAAAATTATACAAGGGACAGAGGAGAAATTAATTAGTAGGATATACAAATGTTTACTGCGGTATAAGATGGAAGAAGAAATAGTTAAAGATACAATGATCAAATGAGCCAAGTTACTAACTTAAGAGCTGCAGTGATTCATGTAACAACTGTGACAAGAAAGGTCATAAAATGAAGCAAAATTCACTTAACTGTCTCACTTTACAACATCCTTCATCAATTTTATACCTGTAGTATAGTCCCTTTAGGAAAAAGATGGGTTCTTTTATTTGTTATCTTGTATATAGCAATTTGTTGCCTTTTTGTCACTTAATTCTTACTAAAAGAGATGAAATGGCACAGGGGTTTGAAGGTACAGGAACTTCGGGGGAGGGTGAGCATGTCATATTGGAATTCAACAATAATGCAGACACAAGAATATCTTAGACTTTAAGAGAGCTGATTTTAATAAACTTTAAAGACGGCTTATGAAGGATTCCATGGATGAAAATCTTAAAGGGAAAACATAATCAAGCTTGAGAAACTCTGAAAAATAAGATTATAAAAGCCCAGTCTACCGCAATACCACTGAGAAAGAAAAATAACAGATTCAGAGGAAACCAGCATGGATGCATAAAGAACTATTTGATAAAGTGAGAGATAAAAAGGACAAGTATAAAAAAATATGCAAAAGAGGGACACATAGCTAAAGCAGAATACTAGCAAATAGCCCAAATGGGCAAAGATATAGTCAAGAATAAGACTGGTCTACTCATGGGAGAAGACGGCAAGGAGATGATAGGTAGCAGGGAGAAAGCTAAACTACTTAATTCATTCTTTGCATCTGTCTCTACACAAAAGCAAAAAATAGTCCAACCATTCAAAATGGATGACAGATTAGCAAAACAAGTCAAAATAGGCAAGAAAATGGCAAGAGAATATTTATCCACTCTAGAGAACTTCAAATCACCAGGACCAGATGTATTACATCTCAGAGCTCTGAAGGAGTTGGCAGGATGCGTAGAGGCCAAAAATGGGACTCGCAGAGGCCAAAACCAGGATGCATGGAGGCCAAAAATGGGAGGTCCGGAGGCCAAAAACGGGGTGTGCGGAGGGCAAAAATGGGAGTGCATCTTATGGTCGGGTACATCTTATGGAATGACAAATATGGTAAGTCACACCCTTGTCTTTAGTACAGAGCTGACATAAATTTCCACTGAAAGAGTATCTCCATAATGAGGAAAATACTAGAATAGTGTCAAGAAATTTGAAGACTAATTCTCTGCAAATGATCTCAGATTAGGAACTCCGATCTTTCCAAAATATACTTACGTATCTCCATTTTCATCCTGAGAAGCAGCTAGGTGTCTTTGGACAGCCAACAACATACGTGGGTCAGCAGTAACTGCATAATCCAGTAGAGCCTGGGCGCTGCGTCGAGCTACCATTAGCATCCAGGAACTGCATTCCTGAGCTAGATAAGATGGGGAAAGGCAGACTATTAAAACAAGCAGTGCAAGCCCAAACATTTTCTGTTTAGAATTCATCTCCATTCATCGCTCAATTCTTCGCTACAACTCCATCTTCTTATCCCCTTTTTTCTTAAAAAAAGAATATCCAATTGACTGTTGTCAAACAATGGTTTTGTATGCTGAGAGTATGCAATGAGAAAGATCTCAGAGTGCCTGTCCTTCAAAGTAGGTAATATTGAGTGGATTACCATATTTTTCGGACTATAAGATGCACCTTCCCCCCCCTCAAAAAAGGGGGGTGAAAATTTGGGTGTGTCTTATACACCAAATGTAGCCCCTCCCACCCTTTGGCCTCTGCCGCCCAGCAATTTACTGCCTTGCAGCAAGAAGAAACAGCTCATTTCAGCTTCAGCACAACCTAATTAACACAAGTTGATTGTCCCTTGGATGAGCCTCCCAACTCTCAGCTGTTTCAGGCTGCAGGGATTGCCATTGCCTATTGCTGTGCGGGCCTCTGCTGTTTGCTGCAAGCAGGTAAATTGCTGGAAGATTTTTTTTTTTTTGGTGCTAATCAAGCTATGCTGAAAACGAAAATGAAGTAAAGCAGGCTATTTGCTGCAATGAGGCAAAATTGCTGGGAGGCAGAGGCAGATTTCTTTTTCCTGTTTTCCTCACCAAAAAAGGTAGGTGTGTCTTATAGTCCAGAGCATCTTATAATCCAAAAAATACGGTAGCTTGCCATGGTGGCACAAAGGAAGAAAAAAATAACACTGGTTTTCTAGAACAATTCCAATAAGAAACTTTTATTGCTGCCCTATATTGCCTTCTAGAGCCAGGCAATATATAGCAACAATATTTCTTCCTGTTCCAGGGACAATATATACAAAAGCCAATGTCTGAATTTTTCCTCTATATCCTACCTGACTGGTCATATGGGCTACATTAATAAAGTGATGATTTTTTTAAAAAGGGCTTTAAAGTATCTGCTACTTTCTGAATAATTCTTCACCAAAGTCTGTTTCTATGGGTACTAAAACGGTGCTAACTGGTAATAAAATACATATATGGCCATCTAGCTGTCTTCCAAATGTATTTCCAGGGATTGGTCCTCCAGAAACATTCAGGAACCTATCTAAAAGATTAAGGCAGAAAACATTCCTGCACCATCCTGGAATCTATGATCTGTCGAAGAGTTGATCAGTGTTATGGACTTTACCATCTCTATATTATACACCAGCCTTCTCTATCTTAGTGCCCTCCCCAGATCTGACTATTTTACCCAATAATTCAGCGAGTTTGAGAGCACTCAATAAAGGAATGTTGTTCTAAACATTGAGAGGCTCAAACATTCTCTATGAATATTTTGGATGCAGACCAAAGGAGAAAAATGAATTCTTTTGACACAAATTCTTGGACATAAATAAATGATCTTACTAAAGAACCCCTTATCACTGTAATATAAATAAAGAAAAAACCTCCTTAGTCACTGTTATACCCCTCCTCCCCAAGTTTTCTGTTGGGGATTATGGCGTCTATGTTCTAGTAAAAAGAGACTAAAAGTGTTCAAATAAATGTTCATATGATATTAGATTAAGGACCAAGCAAGAGGCGGATGGTTTCTGGAGTATAACTAAATCCTAGATGAGAAATCACCAGAAATGATGTCATGCCTCCATTGGTAGAATCCTCTTACAGGATTGAATGATGATGCACAACCTCATGTTTATAGGATGGGATTATCCCTGGGCGGTAAAGTAACAGAAATTCAATCCTTCAAAGCTGGGTTTCTTCAAGAATCCAGATTTGTACTAAAAGAATAAAGACAGAACTAAGGGTTTATTAACTTGGATTGAGAAATCAAACACTCGACTTCAGTGTCTCTTTAATGTGCAAAACTTCTACCTGAACTTCTGAAATTTGAGCTATTACTTGATACCATTTTTCTGCTCCACCAGATTTATGGTACTGCCTCTGCTACTTTGAACACCTACTTTGAATGTTGATTCTCCTTTGCTGGCTTCCTTCTGCTACAAGTGCTTTTTACGCTCCCAAACTTGGCTTATTAGCTGAGGCCTTTTTGCTTCCAACATCTTGGACAGGACAAATATGAATAATCACTTCCTTTGTCAGTATCCATTATCTGAAATGGTGAAACTTCTCTGATATGTTAAACTTCCAAATAATTACCGTATTTTTCAGAGTATAAGACGCACCTTAGTTTTTGAGGAGGAAAATAAGAAAAAAAGCTGATTGGCAGGTGGATCAGCCTCCCGGAATTTTACCAACAGGTTCCTTAGTTGTGAGCTCTGTGCCTTGCTTTTTTTTTGCTTTTTTTCCTGCCTCTGAAAGCCTCCGAAACAGAGCTTCAGAAAAAAAGCCTCTGAAGCTTTGTTTGGGGGCTTCTTTTCTGAAGCTTCATTACTGATGCTTTTTTCAGTCTCTGAAACCTCCGTTTGAGAAGCCCGATGGGGCTACATTCATAGTATAAAATGCACCCAGATTTTTACCTTCTTTTTTGGGGGGAAAAGGTGTGTGTCTTATACTCCGAAAAATACGGTAAGTCAAAGCTCCAAAGGGTATCTTCAGTTTATAACAGTCATTAGTTTGCTAACTGAATTTTTTGTTTCACTTAATCAGATAAGGAAAACAACAGGAAACAAAAATATAGAATGTGATTCTTTCCTCTATTTTGTCAGCCAATCTTTCCCTCATTTTTTTCCTTATCGAAGTGTGAGCTTGAAGAAAAAAATCTAAGGCAGGAAACTGGGTCACACTTTTACTTCTCTTGGAAAAAATTACTTGGAAAATGTATATACATTTTATAAAATTTCTATAAATATGGATGTTCTCAAACTCTTGTCCTACATCTCAAGGATTCCTCAGTACCTTAAAGTGGTGGGTTTTTTTAGGGAAGCAATCATAGAATCTTATGGAAAAAAACATTATACAGTATGGAAGCACCAAGAGATGTGCTATATGAAGGAATTTGTGGAGATTAAGTTATTCTCACCATAAAGAACTTTTGAGCTATTGTATTTGAGTGAAGGACCACAGGTCTGAAATTAATTGAGTACAATAGTTGTCTGTCTTTTCTGAAAGTCCTCAACATTTTCAGATTACACAGAAGCTTCACAGTGCTACAAGTAGGCTAAACACAGTACAAATAATAATTATTAGTGAGTAAAAGAGAAATCGATAAATTTTGCTAAGATTAGCAAGCTGATGTTTGCAAGAGCGTTTTACTCATGACTGTTAATTCCTAAACCATAATACAATGCCAAAGCCACATCAGAAAATATATAAAAATATTAGTTGTAGTCAAAGATTAATTTCTCAATTTTGTATATTCTATAACTGATCTGTATAGAATGATTTAACTGTGAAAAGCAGTTATACCAAAGTCAAGATGGAATAAATTGTTTATCTAAGATATGGTATTTGCATGGCAGACATTACCATTTATATGCAACTTTCACACTATTTATGTAAAGACTGTATATCTGTTTCTCCATCTCCTGACCACTGGCTCTTAACATATGATTTCCTGCTGTCTTAACAGTCAATGTTTCCACAGGAAAATAAATTCTAAAATTAGCTCATGGTGCTTCCACAATTCCAGAATTTAAAGATATAGTACACAGGTGAATTGTGATAAAATCAGCTAGAAGTCTTAATATAATTAACTATTGACATTTTTGTAATAAGATAACACTTCATATCAATATCATATTGTTAAGAAACCGAAAAAGTGCTAATTCTATAGTTCCACATCATTTTAGAATATTTTGCTCTTTAAAAGCATTTCTTCAAGTTTACACATACACACTGATCAAATTTATGCTAGATATTAAACCTTTGAAAGATAAATTACAATGTTCATATTCTGTCTCCCTTTTATATCATATGTATAGTTTATCAGTGATGATGATGATGATGATGATGATGATGTTATCCATTCAATTAACTATTGGTAATTCTGTTCTCTCCACATTTCTGATCTTGCACTATTTCTTCGAGTTTCTCTATATTCTGTCTGTTGACAGCATTGATAGTCTCCCAGCCACCATGATCTTTGGTGGCCTGGTTTCCTTTTACCGCTAACCCTTCCAAACACAATTGCTTTCTCCAGTGAATTCCCCCGCATGACATGGTCAAAGTGAGACACAGTTTCGTGATTTTGCCTTCTAGTGACATGTATCCAGTGGTAGGTTTCAAAAATTTTTACTACCAGTTCTGTGGGTGTGGCTTGGTGGGCATGGCATAGCTTGGTGGGGTGGCAGGGGAAGGATACTGTAAAATCTCCATTCCCACCCCACTCCAGGGGAAGGTTACTGAAAAATCCCCATTTCTTCCCGATCAGCTGGGACTCGGGAGGCAGAGAATAGATGGGGGCAGGACCAGTCAGAGGTGGTATTCAGCGGTTCTCCGAACTACTCAAAATTTCTGCTACAGGTTCTCCAGAACTGGTCAGAACCTGCTGAAACCCACCTCTGCATGTATCCCACACATACACAAACACACCATCTCTCCAAATCTGTTCATTTTTACAAACTTGGCTTTGGCTTTGATATAAATTATTACATTGTATTCACTTCTAATATGATTTAGAAGTATGCATAAGATTACATAAACCTTTTCTCACACTAACTTAAGTTGCAAGACCATTTACATGTACAAGTTCAACATCTTTTAGCTAGGACAGGAGAGTGAAAAAGTACAGTACATAAGTGAAGATTTCAACCAGAATTAACACAAGTTTTGAATAACAGAGATGTGCTTATAATCCAATACTCTGAATTGACATCCCTCTCGTAAGACAAATTTGCTATGCATATCCAGGCATACACACATTGGTGATTATCTTTAATTCTTGTTTATTTCTTTTAACATCAATCTGATCTCTTTTTTAATTTTGACAGTAAGATTTCATTCAGTTTTAAAAGCTACTAACACATAATTAGTAGAATTAATAAATTTTACATATAAAGAGTACATATTAGCAACTGAATCACTCCTGTCGTACAACTATTATTGAATCATACATCACTCTATGCTGGTATTACAATATAATTATGTCCAATAAGGATCTAATCTCATAATCTTGAGTCTTTGGAGAGGGGTGGCATATAAATTGAATTAATAAATAAATTAATAAATAATCATTCTAACATATTATGGCTGTGACAAAATATTTCTAATCCATAAAAAAACAATCACCATGAAAAGAGTTTTGCAGGCAAATACCTAGCCAAAACAATTTATTATTTTTCAATAAAATGTTTTAAAATGTAGTAGACATTTCCAATTATAGCTGAGCAGCAACTAACTGGACTTCAAAATCTAAATGGAAGCAAAACTCTTCCCATTAAAGCAAATAGAAAAATCAATCAGTATTACCCTGATGTCCACTTCTATAAGCCTGGAAGTTAAAATACAAGCACATTTATTAAATGTAATATCAGTAGTGGCTGTGATTTTAGTAGGGGTTTAATTCGATCTGAGACGTTCAAATATCTGAGAAGTTCACCGAGCTCTGGTGGCTCAACAGACTAAAGTAGTCTGTTATTAACATCTGCTGCTTGCAATTACTGCAAGTTCGAGT
>JANHZT010009107.1:7982-17985 GCA_032468215.1 Stegonotus admiraltiensis | reverse complement strand
TTGCAAGCAGCAGATGTTAATAACAGACTACCAGTCTGTTGAGCCACCAGAGCTCCTTTTGACTATCATTTTTGTTTTTGTCTTGTTAATTTTAAGGCCCACTACTTTCCCATATTTTTCTATTTCCCGTAATAATATTGGTCCTTTTTTCCTTTGGGTCTTCCAAAAAAAAAAACCAAATCATCCACAAATGCCATTAATTTATATTCTTCCATTCTAATTTTGGTTCCCTTAATCTCTGGGTTTGTTCTAATTTTCATCAATAGGGATTCTAAAGTCAAAATAAAAAGCAGAGGTGACAATGGGCATCCCTGGCGGACTCCTTTCTTTATTTTGAATGTTTTTGTAATTTCTCTGTTTATTATTATGTTTGCTTTTTGAGATGAATAAATTGCTTCAGTCATTTGTTCAAATCTGTCACTGAATTTCATTTCTCTAATTTGACTAATCATATATCTCCAATTTAAATTATCAAACGCTTTTTGCGCATCCAGAAAAACAAGAGCAATTTGTTTCTCTGGATGCGCCTCATGATACTCTAATATGTTCAATACCATTCTTGTGTTATCTCTAATTTGTCTAGAAGGGAGGAAACCATTTTGGTCAGAGTGAATAATCTCATTCAGTATTTTTTTCATCCTTCCTGCTATGATAGCCATAAAAATCTTGTAGTCTGCATTCAGAAATGAAATTGGCCTGTAGTTTTGAATTTGATTTGGGTTGGTACCTTCTTTCATAATCACTGTGATATATGCTTTTCTCCTTGAAACAGGGATTTTTGCTTCTAACAGGACCTTGTTATACAGTTCTAAAAGAATGGGTTCTAATAACTCCCCCATGTTTTTGTAAAATTCTCCTGGTAAACCATCTGGTCCCGGGGTCTTATTATTTTTTGTTTTTGAATTGCTTCTTTTAGCTCTGTCGATGTTATTACCATCTTTAGCAGCATTCTCTTATCTTCCTCTATGATGGGCATCTTTTTCTCTTTTAAATAGTCATTTATTTTTTCTATGTCAGTTTCCTCCTGTATATATAAATTCTCAAAATATTTTAATGCAATCCTTTTAATTTCTTCTTCCTTATTTTGTAAATCACCTACCTCATCCTGCAGTTGATGTATTATTCTACTTTACTTTTCTTAATTTGTATGATAACCACCTCCTTGACTTATTTGCGTTCTCAAATTGGTATTGTTTCGCGTATTTAATGTTTTTAACATATTCTGCTTGTTCTATTAGGTTTAATTTATGTTTTACTAATGTTAATTCTTCAATTAGTTGTACATCATCTGGCCTTATTTGGAAATTTTTTCTAGCTGTTCTAATTCTTTCACTAATATATCCTGCTGTTTCCATTTTTCCTTATTTCTTTTTGCCATATATGCTACAGTTATTCCTCTTGTATATGCTTTTATTGTGTCCCATAGGTTCTGCAAAGAAGTGTGTTGTTTATTATTTACCTCTAGAAATAAGGTCAATTCCTGATTAATCTTTTGTATGTATTCCTTCTCTTGTAGTATCTGTGGGTTTAATGTCCATCTTCTGATTTTCTTTTTTTGACCTTTCCATATTATTTTCAGGGGGTTATGATCTGCCCAAATGTTTGGGAGAATCTCTACATTTTCTACTTCTTTACTTAGGTTTTATTTGCCCATATCATATCTATTCGTGAGAAGGACTTATGCGGGTTGGAATAAAAAGTAAATTTTTTCTCTTTGGCATTTAGTGTTTGCCATATATCATTCAAGTTTAATTCTTCCGCCATATTGAAAAAAGTTTTGGTAATACATTCCTTCCCCCCCTTTTTCTTCTCACTAATATAATCCTTTTTTCTATCTATTATCCCATTGTAGTCCCCTACAATACTTATATTTTTATAACCTGTTTCAATTATTTTTCCATGTATTTTTTGTAAAATCACCTCTGGTTTTTATTGGGAGCGTATAAATTAACTAATAGCATTTTAATTTCCCCTATTATTAATTCCAATAATAACATTCTTCCCTTCAGATCTTCATATATTACACTTGTTTTTATTTCTTTTCTCACATATGTTACAACCTCTCTCTCTTTTTTCTCTGCCAGTGCGGCATATAAATTCCCCAACATATTATATTCCAAATATTTCTGATCCTGTTTTTTGATATGTGCCTCTTGGAGGCATATAATATCTACATTCTGTTTTGTTAATTTTGTAAGTATTTTTTTCCTTGTCACCTGGTCATTCAATCCATTTACGGTTATTGACAGTAATTTAATTTCTCTCTCTATTTTCTTAATTGTCTGCTGGTCTCTGCTTTTTTAAAAAAATTTTTAATTATTTTTTAAAACATAAACATAAAATACATCTTTTAAGAATGGAGCATTGATCCAGTCATGAATACGTACAATCGCTTATCCCTCTGTCGTCAAGCTCTTTCCCAAATCTCTACCATTACATCTTTTAAAATAAAAACCAAAACAATCCCCCCCAATTGTAATATCTTAATCTAAACATTTACCATTCTATTATATCACCACAAGTCTTAATTTCCAGATAACACCTATTCAATATTTAATTACAATTCAACACATATTTAATTACAATTCAACACATATTCAATATTTAATAACAATTATTTACCCTAAATTCTATCTAAATGCCCATCCTATGACCCATTACATTAAATCTTTAAATCTTAATCTCTTTTAACTTACACCTATATTTCTTAAGCTTATCACACATTGTACTCTTCATTATACACATAATCATTTCATTATTACAATTGTATCATCTTCATTTTGTTATTCACATCAACCTAGTCACCTTTATATTTGATGCTAATCCCAACATAATCATTTTATTATTGCTATCAATTCCAACTTAAATCATATTTATTTTAACTATTTGTCTCTTAATCATTTTCTTTTGGCTGTTTTCCAACATATTCAGTTATTATTTGGCTGTTTCCCAGCATAATCCTCTATTATTTTGGCTGTTTCCCAGCATATTCATCTTTGTTTTACTGTCATACCCAGTATACACATCTCCATCTATTGTTTTGGCTGTTTCCCAGCATATTCATTTATTATTTGGCTGTTTCCAGCATATTCATTAAGCATATTCTTAATTTTACTGTTTATCTCTGTGTAATCCCCTGTTTTATTTTACCTTCCATCTATACGTTAATTCTGTATATTTAATCTTATTATCATTTACAGCTTTGTTTACAATTTAACATTGAGGCTTAATTCTTACATTAGACATATCCACATATAAATCAATAAAATTTGTTGGATTCTTCTCATATTCATATACATTCTTATTCATCTATAAAAACTCCTTTTTATCAATACTATCCAGCTTTACTTCATTTTTCTATTTTGATCACATTATTTTATTTTCCATCCTTATATATCTATAAATACCTCCTTTTATAATTAATATTCATCTAAACAATACAGTTCATTTTTTAAATCAAACTATTTTTATATTCTTCTTTTCAACCGTATATATTTTATTTCTTCATTTCCTTGTCTGTCAATTTATAATCCATTTCGAATTCAATGTTCCCAAAATTAATTCTTCATGTATCATTATAGTTCTTTTTGTTACTTCTATTCCCTGCAAAGTACATGGAGTTTCCTTCTTTTGTTCCTGCGCCATTTGACTTCTTTTGTTCCTGAGCCAATTACTATCAATTATAAAAGTTCCATTGTATTTCCTCTTTCTTTCCACCAAGGAAGCTGTCTGTAGGCAAGGAAAAAACCTCCATCACCAAACTCTCAAGGCTATTATCAGTAATTTCACAGTGCTCCAAAACAAACAGCAAGTTGCAGTGTTTCTTTTTAAAGCAGAAGGTGTTTCTCTGCAATCCACACTTTCCCTTAGTCACGCCAGTCTCCATTTTGTTGCGATTATATAACAGTCCAATTTAACTCTCTTCTTCTTTTGAGTTTTAAATCCCTACTTTTTTTCTTTTTCTTTTTTCTTTTTTCCAAGTCCAATTCTAATTTAAAAATTCTTTCCAGGCTTTTCAACATGCCTCAATGTTTAATTGTTCCAATTGAATCAATACCAAAGTAAATTTCCTTGCGGGTTTTTCCTCCTAAAGTCACTTTGCAAAATCTTCTATGCCCCTCAAATCCACAGCCGCTGTTTTAAGGCTAGGGGTCTTACAAATAACGATCATTGCTCTAGCATTGTTTCAAGCCTAGTTGGTGTCACCCACCTGGCTTCAAAGAGCTTTGTTCTTTTTCACTTTCCTCCTGCACATCTCTTAATTTGGTTTGTTCCAGCTTCGTGGTAGCCGCCATGGCTGCCGCCCCCCCACTGACGATTCACAGAGAGTTCTCTCCGACCTCCAAGGAACTTGCCTGTTCCTCTTGGTCATCCAAGGTGCCTCTCTTCCTACCCCGTCCCTAGAGGACAGTTCTGGTCGAAGAACCATCAGTGGTGGTTCGGCAGTCGGGTTTTTCACAGGACTCCACAGAGCCCACTATTTTCCCAGCTGTCTCGCCGTGATGTCAAACAGGAAGTCCTGCTGGTCTCTGGTTTTTGTTTGCTCTTGTAATTCTTTGTGATCTGGTACTCATACTTCTTTCTTCATTTCAATTCACCTTCTTTGTTTTGGCTCCTTCTTCGACATCTTCATCCCCGGATTCTTGTCTTTGTTCTTCTAAGCTGGGTGTTTCCAATCTCTCTTTACTGCTCAAATCTTCCTCCATCCCCATCAGTTGATCATATAGTTCTTGGGCTTTATCTAGATCATCGATTTTAATTTGTTTGCCCTGCCAAGTTACTGACATTCCCTTTGGAACGATCCACCGAAATAATATTTTTCTTCTGTTTAGTAGAGATGCTAAGAACTGGTAATCCTTCCTTTGTTCTCGGATCCACCTCGGGACTTGCTTCAATGTTATTATATCTCTTTCATGATATATCATTGGTTCATCTCTTGTGATTTTATAGATAATATCTCGCACATTCTTGCATACAAATTTGATATGTACTTCCCTTGGTAAATGGTGGCGCTTTGCATAATTGGTTTGAACTCTACACTTTGTCCATCTCATTTATAATCTCTTTTTTAACTCTCTGGAGGGTTTCCCCAATCAGTCCCACCATTATCTCTCCTAGGTCATCTTCTTTTGTTTCCGCCACATTATGAAACCTCAGGTAAAAAGAGGCTCAATAAATTTCCAAATGCATTAATGAGCTTTCCAAGTCTTTGTTTACCACCATCATTTTTTGGTCTATCTGCTCTAATTTTTTTTCAGTTTGTTTTTATTTTTCTTATTGTTTTTCTTATTTATTTTTATTTGCATGCCACTACTTATCTATACATAGATTATGGAACAGGGGTGAAATGTAAAATGTGTTACTACCGGTTCTGTGGGCATGGCTTGGTGGTGGTGGGTAATGTAACTGGATGGGCATGGCCAACTTTTTTTTTTAACTTTTCAAAGCGTTTTTTCTAATGCTTTGAAAAGCCTCTCTGCCGATCAGGCAACTCAGCTGGGATCGTCAGAGAGGCTTTTTAAAAAATGCTTTGAAAAGCCTCTGCCGATCAGGCAACTCAGCTGGGATCGTCAGAGAGGCTTTTTAAAAAATGCCTCTCTGCCGATCAGGCAACTCAGCTGGGATCATCAGAGACTTTTCAAAGCATTTTTTTACCACCTGTTCGGCCAAGAGGTTGCAGAAAAAAATGCTTTAAAAAGCCTCTAAGGATCCCAGCTGAGCCACGCGATCATCAGAGGCTTTTTTTTTAACTTTTAAAAGCATTTGTTTGTCGGAAGAGGTTGTAGAAAAAATGCTTTTAAAAGTAAAAAAAGAAAAAGCTTCTGATGATCGTGCAGCTCAAGTGGGCATGGTGTGGGGGGCACAGGGATTTTTGCTACTGGTTCTCTGAACCACCCGCCGCCATGCATCTTGAATCATACCCACTCCTATGTCTGCTATATATCTTTTTCTCTGCTATGGTTTTAAAAATGTCCTACTATGCAGATCAATCATCTACTAGAAAACCAATAAAACCTACATAGTTTATTAGTAAAAATAGTTGCTTTCAGTATAAGTAAACTCAAGGCTTTTATTAATACTAATGTTCAATTATATTATCATGTGTGAGATTAATATGCTAATAACATTTGTGACTCAGAGTAGGCACATTTATGCAACCAAGAAGAGGAAATCATTTCAATATTATTAATGCCAGTTTTCAGGTTTTTGGGCTATAAGTGTCAAGGGGAAAATTTCTATTAGAATAAAAGGAAGAATAGAAGATGCAACAGTTTAAAAATGTATCTATTGAATGGCATCCAGAAGCAAAACTGTGAACTCAAAGAACAGTAGAGTGTCTTTAAAATAATGAAGCATGACCACCATCATTGCCCATACTGCTGCATTCTAAACCTTACAGCTTTCAAGATGTCTTCTAGCATAACTCCCATGTGGGACACATTGCAGTAAATCTATTTGTAGGGCGACCAAAGTATATGTGAACATTTGAAAGGTCTTCTGTTTCAGGAAAGGATACAACCTGTGCATTAGATATACCTGTGAAAAGATCCTGTTAGCCACAGTGGCCACTTGTTCATTCAATAGGAGATATGAGTTCAAGACAATCCAGAAATTGTGCACCAATCTTGAACTATATTCTTGTTTAACCTCTGTTCCCACATGTAACCATTTGAAGGATTGCTTCATTACAACTGCTGTTTTTTTAAAAGTTTTCACAGGCATATGTCCAAAACTACCCCAGTGGTATTATTTTTCCAAAGCATGTTATTATGTGGAAAACATTAAAAAAGATACATGGGACAATGCAAGGATTGCTTGCCAAGGATTTAAGAAAACAGACTTAGTTAAAATTACAAACAGCCGTGAAAAGGTATCATTATTTGTTTTACTATTTTCGTATTGTAAGTTAAATTTCATTTTATGGAGGTTTTTGGAGATAGGCATGTGCATGTTACAGAAATGATTGGGAAGAAATGCACTGGGCTTAACATAAAAATAACCTTTTTCTGCTTCTAATCTTTTTTCCTATTTCTTTTTAGTATTGTTGTTGTTGTTGTTGTTGTATTATATTTTCTATACTTTTTGGATTTTTTTAACCCAGGATCAGTTTGGTGGGGCCAAAACTGAATAATTAAATTAATCAGATGTCAGCTATTTTTTCAAGCTTCTATGAAGCATTGAAAAAAGTTAAGGCTGGTTTGATGAAGCAGCCACATCATTTTCAGGCTCCTTTTTCTTTCTTTCTACGATAGTAAAGATATGCTTTGCTGACACAGGATTTGAATCATTTGTTTCAAATACAACTTCCACTTTAATTTCTGATATTTTACATGCTTCGGAAATCAATAATCTCCAATACATCAGTTATGATAAATAAAATGAAATAATCTGCATATAAAAATCAATCTGCATATTTAGTTTCTGTTTTGTTTCAGTCTTGTTCTAGCCCCCTCCTCCACTAGTATTAAAAACTCATGACCAGAAAGTCTTTGCTTGCCATGAACATAATCAATTGGTACAATATTCTTATGATTACAGTGTATTGGTAGGTATATCAATTCACAAATGTTACTGTCAAGCATCAATTGGTATCCTCATTCTAACTGATTTGGCAGTTAAAACGTGCAAGTCAGCTAAAATAAAAACAGTTGGTGCACAAAATTCACTCTTAGGCAAAAAAAGGAAGAAGACCCTCATGCTGTCTCTTTCATTTAATTTACATAATATATATATAAAATTAGATTTATGTACTGCCTTTCTCCCAGGAGCTCAGAATATTTAATTTTCTTAATGTAACAAAATCTCAATATTGTTTCACCATTCTTTTATTATTAATAATAATTTTCTCATAGTTTTCCAACCAAAATGTGGATTTGAATGAAAATGTGTATTTTTCAAAAGTACATTGTCAGATTTTCCTAATTGATTTGATGTTCTACCCTAGAAATCTGTTCAGATGGCAAAACATATTAAGTTGGTGAAGAGGCCTCTCTAATCATAGTTGTTAGTTGTGTATTATATACAGTAATTCTGACATGACTGAGAATAAGTTTCAAAGTAGATGTTGCCTGTTAAATGTTGCTACAGTTAACTCTGGTGTTAGAATATAATGTGCACATATTTTTAAAAGTTCACTTTAAAGGAATATACGTATAACCAAAGACCTGGGCATCTTTTATGAGGAATATATAATTGGAAAATAAGTATATTAGAACTTCTTGAACTGAAACTTCTATTTTAGAGTATAGGATCTTATGTTGGATATAAATCTTAATGCTTGCTCCAACATAGACTTTAGAAATTTCCCTCTAGTTAAATATTAATTTTCAAATGGAATGAATTTTTTTCATTCCATTTGCAAATTGGATGTCAGTTGTTATTTTGACCAAACTTTCTTTCCAGACTCATGTTAATACATAGTTCAGATGACTATTTTGTTTTCAGATGTGGGTACAATACAAAGGAGATGACAGCTGGGTTGGTTTCATCTTCTACAAGCGAACCTCTCAGTATCTTTGGGTTGATAATTCATCTTCAGTTTTTCAAAATGCATGGTGAGACTGTTTCTGAAATAAATCAGTTTGGTTGTTATTCAGTCAGTGTACAAGCTTAAGCTGCCATAGAAAGAGAAGGAAGGAGGGAGGGAAGGAAGGAAGGAAGGAAGGAAGGAAGGAAAGAAAGAAAAAAAACATAGTGATCTGTCAATTTGTTCTGCTCATCTCTTTTACAGCTGCATAAAATGTAATCATTGTGAATTGCTTTTTATTTTTTACTAAAACGTAATTAAGATTAAATTAATTTGAGTGGGCAATTTAGTAAAGAAGATTGAGTTGTATTACAATTAAAAAAAGATCTGTTCATGTGTTAATTACACTTGGTATGTGATAAATAGAACTAGGCCAGTAACTTTTAGAAATAGAAACAACAATTTCAGAATGGTTGTCTTTTTTTATGTAGCTTCGGAATGTTTGAATTTTCTATGTGGGATGCCACTATTCATTGAGCCAGAGTGACCTTTCATTAATCTTAGATCATTGTTTGAAGATCATTACCAAACTTATTTTATATTATTAAACTGTGATAGGGCTTAAGAATAACATTTGACAATACTTCTTCTTTATAATTATTGACAGGGTGATTAGGCGAAATAGAAGATACATACCCTCTTTTTATGACTGTGGAGTTGCTTTCAAAGATTATCTTTCTGTGGTAGATTGTTCCCATCACAGAAAATGGATCTGCAAAAGAGAAGAAGGTGAATGAAATAATTCATCATAATTTGTTTTTCAAAAAGCAGACTGACAGCTTCATAATGATTGCAAATTATTGTTTTTCATGATAAATAAAGTGGTATAGAATATATGTTTTATATGTATAGCTTATAATAGTTACAGACAGCTTTTAATAGGGGTTCAAAGTATAGGTCACTGAACAGTATACCATTAAGTATACATAGCTGAATCATATTCGTGCTTACTCTAAATTGAATGCTAATGTGTTTCAGTTACTCATGGGGGACTTCAACCTGCCTTCCATCGGTGAGGCGTCTGAGGCGGCTCAGGAGTTCATGGCCTCCATGACGGAGTTATGGAGGCCATGAACTTTTTTTTACTTTTAAAAAGTAAAAAAAAGGCTCCGACAATCACAGCTGTGCTGTGTGATTGTTGGAGCCTTTTTTTTTTACTTTTTTAAAGCATTTTTTACTACCTATTCACCAGAGCTGGTAGTAAAAAAATGTTTTTAAAAGGTTAAAAAAAGGCACCGATGATCATAGCTGTGGCGCACGATCATCGGAACCCTTTTTTTTATGGGAGTTGGGTGGGTCTGTTTTTGCTCCCAACAGGCTTCCCTGAAGCCTGCTAGGCCAAAAACAGGGGGTGTAGACCAAAAACGTGGGGGTGGGGTGGGTCCATTTTTGAAAGAAAAAGAGGGAGAGAAAGAGAAAGAGAGAGAGAGAGGGAGGGAAAATAAGAGGAAGGAAGGACTACAAACCTGGCTCTAG
>JANHZT010009105.1:3741-20663 GCA_032468215.1 Stegonotus admiraltiensis | reverse complement strand
GTTCACCGCCCTGAGTCCCAGTTGGGAGAAGGGCGGTATAGAAATTTAAATATTAAATTAAATTAAATTAAATTAACACTAGCAAGACAATGCCTATTTAGGAAAGCATTTCAAATTATCCTTTTCCCCATATCAGTACGGAGAAACAAATTGGGAAAATTAAACCTTTAGCAAGGCAATATGCTAGAGTTATTTTACTAGTTTTTGTTTCCATTTTAATTAGTTCTATATAAGCAGTTATTGTTTCATATTATAGCAACTATAATACGGAGAACATATCTGAAAACAAAAACGTTAAAAACGTAACCTCCAGGAAGAGCAACAGCCAGAAGGAGAAATATCTAGAAATATTTCCAGGAAATTTGTAACTAGACATGCATAAAGCCATATTCCATGCCATATTTGAAAAAAAAAAACAAGGTAAGGGTAGGTGAGGGTAGAAAAATAACAAATTTGCAATGGATATTTACCCTGGCCTCTACTATATAACAGTAACACAGACTTCCGTATGAGGCTTTTAGTGTGAGCTGTCCTTATTTCATTCACATTTATATTAGAGTTCCCCATTTGTAACCTTCCTATTTTTAGCCCATTACTTCTAATGATACACTGCCTCTTCAGAGAGGCATTCACCTGGAAGCACAACAAACCAGTAACAAGTGGACATTTATCATACTGTAAAACTTCAGATATTTCCTAAAGAAAATGTATGAGGATTTACTGACAAAGTAATCCTTCTGCCTGTCCCTCTCCTACAAGTGAACTAAACGGTAGCAAAGTGGCATGACTCACTCACCTGCACTGATAATAAGGAGGGGACCCCCCTTCTTTGCTTTCATAGTGGCTCCTCTGCTTTCCCCAACCTTTGCTTCAAGTTGTCAAGAATGCAGGTGTTAATGAAAGTGCTATCCAATGTTGAAAGTAAGAAAGTAAGAAAAAAAAAAGTAATTGCCTTCTAGTTGTAGTTTGTACTGTGTCTCAGCTTCTGCCCTAGATTTTTTCCCCACTTCCTTGTATCCTTTCAGGCTTTCTAACAAGAATGGTAGACAAAAGAACATGCAGAAAAGAATCAGCGGTGTTTAGGGCAGGGCTTCACAAAGTGCAAAGTGTATTTTTCTTGGAGATGTGTAGAGTAGAAGTGCAGAGTCCAGGGGAGGTGTGAAGAAACTTTCAGTTGTCCATTGTTATAATAAAAACCCATATTTCTCAACATTTCATTGTATTGTTTTCATTGTTCACTTGTGTTCATTTTGATTTTTGGATTTTTTTGATCATACATTAAGTTTACACTTAAGGGAGGTGTGATGCAAAAAGTTTAGGAAACCCTGGTTTAGTGGTTAACATGTTGAACAAGGACTGTGGAATCTCAGAATTATGTCCACAAAAATTCACAGGTGTTGTCGTCTATCAGCCCAATCTACCTTACAGGATTGTTGTTATAGGCAAAAATGAAGACAGATCTCTGTTTATGATGCCTTGAATTTTCAGGATATATCAAAAGCAGATATAAATTGAACAAATAAATAAATAAAACAGCAATAAGCCAGATTTCTCAAGCAGCCAAGTAAATGTGCTAGTACAGATACCACAAAAGGAACAATTACAGTAAGGCAACACTCTGGACATTCTCATCCATCCAGGTTATGGATGTCTCAAAAGTACTTTTCCAAGGGGTAACTGGACTTTCTTGGGGGTTTTTTCCCCTTGAAAATGTTTCACTTCTCATCCAAGAAGCTTCTTCTGTTCTCAGAATTGAAGAAGCTTCTTGGATGAGAAGGGAAATGTTTCACTATTCAAGAAAGTCCAGTTGCCTTTTGGAAAAGCATCTTTGGGACTCTGGTAGTGCATGGTTACGTTTTATTGGTACTGATTCAAAGGCATTACTTGTCATTAAAGAAATAAAGATACTTCATGCTAGGCATTATATGTGAAATTGTGATCTAATTTATTTCTTCCCCTAGTGAAATGCTACAATATACTATTTATTCAATATTGTTGTTACATTCCATGCTGTTAAAACTTCCGACTTCCTGCACCCACTACACTGGAATTTGTTGTGTAGGTATATTTATAACTAAACTATTTTTTTCTGGTATCCATAAAAAAAAATCTATGTACTATCCAATCTATATTTGTATAGATGTATACAAATATATTTCTGTATCTATAATTTTTGAAATTTATAAAATTCCATTACCCATTTTATACATTCGTAACAAGCATAGAATACAAATGTGTAAGGATCTATTAAAATTTAATGGATACTTTGTTTTAACCAACCTCTTTTCTTTCCTATTAATTTCTGAAACGAGGGATCTAATTTTCTGTATTCCACACTGCTTTGGGGATATTATTATAATATCAGAGCTCTATTCCTTATATTATGTAGAGATTAACCAATCACTCTACTGTAGACCAGAGTTTTTTATTACACTTTAGTGCAAAAATCCTCACTGCTTTGTAGTAACTAAAAATAATTATGCCTCTCACCTCTATTTTCAGCATTTCACTCTTCTTCTTTTCCTTCCCCCAGCCTCATAAATAGCTGTGTGTACATGTAATACTCCTCCTCGCTTAAGGTAATATTTCATGTATCTCATTATGTGGGTGCAATCCAGGAAGCAACTGCAATAATCCATTTGTTAATCTTTAAAGTGTCATAAGACTTTTGCTTATTTTCCCCAATTCAACTTCTCGTTTCCTTTTGAGGCTTACTTCTTCTGTAATAGCCCATTAAAAATAGGAAGAACAGGGAGATGGGAATGAAGATATTTAAACAGAGAATAATTTTAGTTCCTGATCCTCAAAGGGACACATGTAAACAGACATAAGAATATAAAAAATAATAAAATTATTTTTGGGGGCATGAAACTTTGGGACTTTTTTTCAGATAATTGTTCCTTTATTTGAAAGGATAGAGTTAAAAGACCAGGCATGGCATTTCTCCTGCTATTAACCAACAGCCAGCCAGTGCCTAGAGATGTTATATTTAGAAGGCTGATAAAGTTTGAAGCTGACAGTTGTCCTGTCCCTTTGCAAAAAAAATCACCAAGAAGGCAAGAAGGCAACTGCCTGGATCCTACCTTTTTTATTAGTTTCCTATTTTATTTTATTTTTGTTTGTGCCTGAACTCTCAAAAAAGATAATTTTATCACCAAGGGAGACACATGTTCACAGCATAAACGGTAAGTTGTTTTGAGCTTGTCATAATTTCTCAGGTCAGACTTGCTAGGTCACCGCAAAGTAGCAATAACAACCCACCCTTGCTTGTGGCGGCCCGGCTGCATTCCTGACATTTCAGAAAAGCTGCAAGGGGCGAAAATGAGAACTGCAGAAGAAGGAAATAAGGATCAAAGCTTTGGGGATCAGAGTGGGAGAGCTAATTCTATAAGGGCTACAGAATCCAGAGTAAGGGACCTGTTGAAATCATACTGGCTTCATAACATTCCTGTAAAGTCAGAACATGATCCCGGACATCCATTTCAGACTGGGAAGGTGGTAGAGAATTCAAAATGGAAATATTTATTTATTTTTTAAAAAAATAATGCTCTCTTTTAGGCGACAGTTCTTCTTAACTGGAAATACATTCCATTAAACTCAATAGAATGTATTTCTGAGAAGACATACAGAAATTTGTGTTTCCAAAGCATGTCGGTATTTTAATAGTGTTGGACAAAAATCTAAAGAGAGAACTACTAATCTTAAAAGTTTTCTTTCGCTTCTCAAGAAGTTTGTTTTGTCTCTTTAAGCAGTACTCCAAAGTCTCCAAACACTTTATCATGGGTTTGCAAAACCAGGTCAAGCATATGTGGACAGGTTCAGTAACATTCCATGGGCAAAACCCTAATATATAGGAAACAGTGTTAATAATCAAACAACAAGAAAAACTAAGATTATAAATGTTTACAATATACATACGTTTATAATTTATAAATATGATTAATTTATAAATTATTATAAATTATTAATTTACAAATTAATTATAAAAAGACAAAATTTTGAATTAGTCTCAAGTTGCTATGTTGAGTATGCTAAATGGACCTGCTAAATGTTACACCACAACTGTAGCTAGCTGTAGCTATTATAACTAACTTCCTCTTGAAGCCTAACCACAATGCAACATATAAACTATTAAAATGTACCTATATTGCTTCTATTTGTTTGAAACATGACTTAATATTCAAATAGTTTCCATTCTCCCACAAAAGGTACACTGGATTTCAAAAAAAATTTTTAAAGGGATTTGCGTTTTGAAAATCTATTTATTATAACACCATATTTTACTATTTATGCGAATACCTAATAGCATGCAACCAATCATTTAGTAAGAAAGGAATAGACTTTTGCATTGGATACGGTAATCATGAAAAATCTCATTTCCTTGTATAGTTACAAAAATGTCCTCTGACTGTATTCCATGGTTTAATTTTTCAGAATTCAAAGTTTTATCTTGGTTGTTTGAAATGCTTTATTACAGAAAGCATCATATATAGTAAACATTTAAATATTTTTTTCCCTCTTTCTAAAATATATAGTGTACTTTGTGTGACTCAGCCGATGAGATTCCTTATGGAATTCTATGATTTAGCTAATTTTGATCTGCCAATCCTTTTCTTCCCAATTTCATCTGGTTTCCACAACAGTGATGGCAAGCAGTATGGATTCAGACAGAGACCAGGAGGTGCCTGATGGAGAAGAACCTGATGTGAAGGCAGTGCAAGCTCACTATCTTCGAAGTCCTTCGCCTAGCCGGTGAGTGTTTCACAAAATAAGTCTCTATATACCTCCCATTGTGTAGAACAAATTGCAAACTTTTTCTTTTCTCTCTCTCTTTTTACATTCACCCAGCCCATTATTGAAATCCTTACCAAGGACAAGGCCTAAAGAGTTCTTTCTTTTTTCAGAATCCACAATTGAGAGCACAAGCATTATTTTGCTAATATAATTGATTCAACAGAGGTTTTGTACAAACACTAAGGATTCTTGGGAGAAGTGCTGCGGACATCCCTGAGGCAGGAACAGAAGCCCACCCAAGCTGCTGTTTTCGCATCTATCTTTCTATAGCACTGATTGGTTTGGATGCTACTGTTCAATTCTACTTTTGGCACAGACTTGGAATCTGTGGGTAGCCAGATTGTAAACTAGTGAGTGAAATGTAGGGAGGTCTAGTTAAAAAGGGTGATATATATACAATTGCTTTGTTTCAGCCTGCAGTGTAACCTTTTTTCATTGTCATCAATCTGCCTATCCTTCCCAATCCATTAAAAAAATAAACTTGGTGAAGATTCAGCTGAGAGTGGGAACAGCCAGTGCTGCTGTTGGATGGTTTTGATCAAAGCTCTAAGCGGAATACAGTTTGCATGAAGGGGCTTTTTCTGCAATCCTCCCCCTCACTCTGTGTTGCAAAACTGGAGTAAAACAAGAAATAATTTCCAGTCCTGAGAGCACACAAAACCAGAGATCCATTGGAGGCTATCAGAAAGGAAATAAAGTAATTACACCGGTATAGAAAAACAGAAACATACAATCAACATCCAGCATTTGAAAAATGCAAATAAATTACCTTCTTGGACTTTTAGATAAAAAGAAGCCTAATATGAAAACCTGAAATGGAGCAATCTTCCAACTGTCTAACAAAGGAAACTAAAGGACAACGCTTGCACATTCTCTTTTCTTGCTTTTTCTATGGCCAATCCCTGCATGTGAATATGGATTAGCTGTAACTGGAGCCTTCTAATATTTTGTACATTTCAACTCAAGTCCATGTGGACTTCCTCCTTGTCCGAGCCATCTTAGCTGCTATTAGCTTGAAAACTGGCCGTACATACACTGCTTCATGACCAGTTGCCATAGAAACCCTTTTTGATTAATACAGCTATGTTTGCAAGATTCAGAAACTTAGAGACCCTCTAGTGGATAGAAAAGAAATACATTTTTCTACTTAAAAAAGGGACTGTGGCAAACACTCAACTTCTTAACTTGGATTTGTCAGCAAAGTACAGGAAAGATCATTCTTATGGGTCTCCACATTGGTTTCCATTAGAAAGGCATTCTGGACAATAATTCCTCAATCAAATGGAGACAGCAAGGCATAATTTCACCTTACCTGCCCCTGGCTTCTTTTCAAGGAATTTATATGGCCAATTCCATCTCCTACAAGTTTTTAAAACATATTCTTCACACAACACCTATAATATCACTGTACCTGTTCCTCAGATATTTGGGCATAAAGTTGGTCCTGTTATTGATGTGTTTTTATGATTAGAAGGTCTCATTTATTGAGTGCCACAGGTTATTGCTTTAATCTTTGAATTTTAATTTCTGTACACTTGCCCTGAGTCACTGTTATGAGATGGGCAGCCAAATAAATTACTTGAGTGAATAAATTATAGTTTTGACTGTCTACAGCAGGGGTAGTCAACCTTTTTATACCTACCGCCCACTTTTGTATCTCTGTTAGTAGTAAAATTTTCTAACCGTCCACCGGTTCCACAGTAATGGTGATTTATAAAGTAGGGACAAAACCCCTACCGCCCACCATGAAAGCTGGAACACCCACTAGTGGGTGGTAGGGACCAGGTTGACTACCATTGGTCTGCAGTCTATTACTGCTCCCATCTTATAAAGGAGAAAACCAAAATGAAGATTGACATTGTGAGGTGGAAGTTGTACCAATAATTTTTTTAATAACATTTCTTCATGTTTTCTTTCTCTGATGAATATGTGGTTACAAATATGTTTCCACACTGCAAAAATCAGTACACAGTGGACTGATCATCATCTCTTTTTTGTAAAAATGATTTTATGTTGCAGTTGTTCATATTAGCATATATGAGGAGAAAGGGAACATAGATAAGGATGAAATCTTTTCAGAGAAATGTCAATTAACTGTAAGATATTTATTAGTCATTTGGAGTAGCTTCTGAAAACAACTCTCCAAACAGAGACCCTCTAGAAACATCAGCTCTCTTGTATAATTTATCTCTTCTAAGTTGCTTTGTTTTCAAAAAGTAGAAAAAAGCTATAATAGTACAGAAGTTGCCACTGCTTGCTTTTACAGCATTTTCATTACCTGACAGGTTTTCAGTGCTATCAGATGCAGAGACTGAGAGTATCTTCATGGAACCCATCCATCTATCATCTGCTGTTGCTGCTAAACAGATCATCAAGGAAGGTATGATTTGAAAAGAAGGATGATCAAACAAGATGAGTATGGAGAAACTGATATGTTCATAAATCAGCTGTATACACACACACACACACACACACACACACACACACTCATACATACCCCAGTCAGGAATTGCCATCCTTTTTAAATTCACTTTCTATTCTGATTCCAGATCATACCAACCCTGGTCTTTTTCATTTAAAATTTTCTATCTTCATTTTCCATCTTTTTCAAGTTTAGAATCTTAGTGATTTAAAGAATTGCAGTATTATATGTGTGGTGCACATAACAAAAATATTGTTTGGAAAGCTACTTCATCTTTAATTCAAATTTATTTTACCTGTACTTTCTCATCTGCAGAATTACAGATTCATTGTCTCTTAATTATTCAATTCTTTTTTGCCATGGGAAGATTAATTACTAGTTTTTTCCTCATTTATTATCAAAAATTATGTTGTTTGTAACTTTTAAAAGAAAAGAAAAAGAGTGAGGATTAATAACTTTCCAGGGGTTAGTATAGAGGTCTACCCTAGCCCATGGATCTCAAGAAATACTAAGTTTGCCTTTTGGTCATACACCCAAATTTATAAGTTTTCAACAATATGATTCTGTTGAGTTCCAGGGGGCTGGGGAGGTGGGAAGGTTAATTCCATAGGTGCAAAATATACTTTCAACACATACTGTATACTTTGCACTTTCAATTCATCTAACTGAAATTTACTTTTCTGAAGCCCTGAGAAACCAAAGCAAATTTTTACAATAAAGTGTAACCAGCAATGAACTAGCAATTAAGAAGCAACAACTAGTTGCAGAAAAATGTGATTAAACAAATATAAGTTGAATGTTGATTCAACTCAACATTTTTTAGTTAATCCATATAGAGAATTACAGCATTTGCCTTGGGTACAGGTATTACATGGCACTATAATTAGCTAATAGTCATGTCAATGTCTATAGTCAATGATAAACAAAAATGGTTATAGTTTTGAAAATGAAAATCTGGGTTCATTGCAGAGCTGAAGACAAAGGAAGTAAAAGAAGACACTGTATGTCCAGGGATGCTGGAATCTGCAGAGCAGTTGCTAATGGAAGATCTATATAACCGAGTTAAAGAAAAGATAGATGATACTAGCCTGTTCAATACACCATGTGTTATGGACATACAGAGAGCACTTATGAAAGACTATCTGGAATCACCAAGAGAGGCCATTGATGAGGTCTGGCCAAATATCTTCATAGCAGAAAAGTAAGTACAAAGATGTATCTGTCTAAATAAAATTCTCAGAGCATGGCTTCTTCTGTCTGTGCTATAGAAAATGACCAGTATTGTTACATTAATAATTAAGTGTATTAAATTGCAATCTGTCCATCTCAAGAAAAAAAACCTAGGGAAATTATACAATAGAAATAAAAAGTTACATTCAAAAGGTAAATATGACAGGTTCCTTTCAAAAACGCAGTAGATAAATAGGTGAATCCTGTTGTAATTACATTCCTTTCCCATAATAGCGAGGACAATAACTCATGAGACCAATACAAAGGGGTTACTGCCTTCTGAATATACTGTTTCTTCCTAATATGTATGAGGCTGACTGTTCTGCAGATAAGGCTCTTTTCACATCTTGATGTCAATAATAAACCAAGGCTGACTGATCTGTAGGAAAGGGCCTTTTCTGCACTACCTGAATAGTGAAAATCTCTCTTTCAAGATACCTGGTTTCATGAATTTGTATTGCCTCAAAACAACATTTTGGGGTTTTTTTACCTATTTTACCCTAGAAACTTTAAGTCTGCCCATTAAATGACCTCTCAGTACATTCACCTCTTGTTGCTGTTTTTTTTTACAAAAGTTCATTTGACCATTCAAAGTTACAATGGCACTGAAAAAAATGACTTATGACCATTTTTCACACTGACACCCATTGTAGCATACCCATGGTCACATTATCAAACTTCAGATGCTTGGCAATGTTGATTCATATTTATGATGGTTGCAGTGGCTCAGGGTCATGTGATCACTTTTTGCCATCTCCTGACAAGCAAAGTCACTTAACAACCATGTTACTAACATAACAACGAGCAGCGATTCACTTAACAACTGTGGCAAGAAAAGTCATAAAATGGGGCTACTTAACTGCCTGCTAAGCAACAGAAATTCTGGGGTCATTTGTGGTTGTAAGTTGAGGAGTACCTGTATTTCTTTCTCTATTCTGTTTCTTTTTTTATGCAAATAGATGTTTTAATTACCATGAGGGTTACATCAACAATAAAAGACAGCATGCAAGGAAACAAATAAGCTAAAACATGCTGTTAACATACAATCTAAGGCAAGGATTTCCACAGTCCATATTTACTTATAAATTATTTCTTTGTAAACTTTGTGAAGCTATGGCAAGAATGTATGACTGACATAAACTTACTATATCGATTCACCATCAAATTCTAACAGACTCAACCAATTTTCTCTTGGATACTGTTTGGTACAAGTTAGTTTTCAGTTAGAATCTGGAATCTAATGTCTTTTCCCTTTGCATTGAAGGAGTGCTGCAGTAAATAAAGGACGGCTAAAGAGGCTAGGGATTACTCATATCCTGAATGCTGCTCATGGCACCGGTGTTTATACAGGACCAGATTTTTATAATGGAATGAATATCCAGTACTTGGGCATTGAGGTGGATGATTTCCCAGATGAGGAGATTGCTAAACATTTCCGCCCAGCAGCAGAGTTTCTTGATGAAGCATTATTAACTTGCAGAGGTAAATAAGGCATATAATATCAGTTTACATGGTCAGGGACTTTCTCCATTGCTGAATTGAAGGAATTCATCCATTGACTCAACAGAAAATTATACCAGTATGAGATTGTTTGTCTCTATTGTCTAAGTCTCTGCAGTCTTCTGATTCCACTCTGAGGTAATTGATCACAAAGCCTAGCAGTTTTTATATGCCATATATGACTTTAGACAGCATCAAAATAATAGGAAAAATACTTCCGTCATAGGTAAGGACAACTCAAACCTGTTTCATTCATGGGCTGATGATGGAACATCAGAGATATATAGAAAAAAATGTGATGTTGCCAGAGCATCCTTATGCTGTTTCCACCTAGAAATGGAGACAAACCCTTCATACATTGATTCATTATGACTTGTGAAATGGCTTTTATGAACTTCTATACTTATAATGCAGCTTCTATTTTTTTTAAAAAAAATTACATGTATTTTTATCTTTAAACAAAAAAGAATACCGTATTTTTCGGAGTACAAGATCCACCTTCCCTCCCCCCCTCAAAGTGGGTGAAAATTTAGGTGCATCTTATACACCGAATGTAGCCCCGCCCACCCACTGGCCCCACCCTTTGGCCTCTGCCTTCCAGCAGTTACTTTCTTGCAGCAAACAGCAAGAAGAAACAGCTCCTTTCAGCTTCAGCATAACCTAATTAGCACAAGTTGATTGGATCAGCCTTCTGACTCTCAGCTGTTTTGCTATCAGCTCTTTTGCGCAGGCCTCTGCTGCTTGCTGCAAGGAGGTAAATTGCTGGGAGGCAGAGGCAGAGGCAGATTTCTTTTTCTTGTTTTCTTCACCAAAAAAGGTAGGTGCATCTTATAATCCGGTGCATCTTATACTGCAAAAAATACAGTAATTACTATGTTGTTACAAGCAGATCTAAAACTAGTATATTTGTCATTCAACTTTGTCAATGATCAGGCAACTTGTGAGTATTTATAATGTTAGAGCTTGGCTTTCCTTTCTTTTTTTATTGCTGGCTTTAAAATTGTGAAGTTATATTGATTCTTTAATGCTGTTGTATTTAATTTTTTTAGTTTAGCAAAATAATATATAAAATAAAAGCATTGTGGTAGGGAGATAGCATTATTTATTTAACTTATCAGGTTCCTAGGTTTAGATATTAGATATCATGAAGCCTAACAATGGCAGATTATTTTTTATTTGCTCAAAATATACTAAACATGCAGCAACACTGTAATATGGTTCTGAAATTATTATTTGTATAATTTTACTCCTAGGAAAAGTTCTGGTCAGCAGTGAAATGGGAGTCAGCCGCTCAGCAGTGCTAGTATCTGCTTATCTAATGATCTTCCATCACATGACAATATTAGAAGCTTTACTCACTATCCGTAAGAAGAGAGCTATTTATCCTAATGATGGTTTTCTGAAACAGCTCCGAGAACTCAATGAAAAGCTACTTGAGGAACGAGAAGAAGAAGAAGATTCTGAAGACACAACAGATGACCAAGGTTCTGTTGTAAGAGCTGGAAGTTGTTCCTTGCTATCTGAGACAGAAGATTCTAAGAGTATTGTGGGAGCCAAAGTCCACTCTATCATGGTAGAGGAAGAAGACACAACAAGTCTCCTAGGAAGTGCAATGAGTGCCTCTTCTATGGGAAAGTTGAGCTTGTTTTCCAAGGAGCCTACTCTTATCAGTGAAGAGGAGGAGGAAGAACTCTATGAAGAATGGAGAAGAAAACAAGGCTTGCCTGACAAGGAAATTTTAAAGAAGAAGGAAGAAAGTAAGGCCTCAGGCCTATCACTTCAAGGACAAGTAGAATCTGAAGAAAAAGTAGATCAAATGATCCAAGCATGGCAATGCCAAAATGAGAAGTACCAAATGGAAAGCTACATGTTTTCCAAGGAGGAGGAGTCTAGCATGGGACAAAAAGCATGCCTCGTGAATGATACAACTGATACTGAAAGTGTGAGTAGCCAAGAGATCAGGATCTTGAAACAAGAGCTGGAAGCAAGTAGCATCAACAGAATGAGAAGAGGGCGTACAGATTCTATGTCTACAGAAAGTAGCTGGGATATGTGGAATGAGAGGATGATGGAGATAGAAAAAGAAGCCTCTAAGAAATATTGCTCAAAAGCTAAATATAGTGATGAGAATCTAAGATCTGAAAATGGAACAAGAGAAAGGGACATAGATACAGAAAGTGTATTATCTGATGCTAGTTCATTTTATAATTTCTGCCAAAAAAACAAAGACAAGTTGACAGCCTTAGAAAGATGGAAGATTAAAAGAATTCAGTTTGGTTTTCACAAAAAAGATTCAGAAGTTGAGCAATCCAAGAGTGAAGACAGTAGCCAACAAAATAAAGAGTCTATGGAAGAAGAGAAGAGCTTGTCAGATATCAATATGACTGCCTACCAAGCCTGGAAAACTAAGCACCAGAAGAAAGTTGGTAGTGAAAATAAGGATGATATTGTAGAGCTTACCAAAGGTGAGGACTCCACTTGTGCCAGGAGAAAACAGAGACGAATGGAGTTACTTGAACACTCAAAGAAACTTTTGGAGGAAAGCCAGTCTCTCTGTAGCTGGGAGGCAGAAACTTCCATGAGTGGAAGCATTCCTTTGTCAGCTTTTTGGCCATCAACAGCTTCCGTCAATGGGATAGAGGATTCAGCTTCAGCAATAAGCATGCAGACTAATCGCTCAACTTTTTCTCAGGCTAGAAGCAGTCATGGGGCTAAGTCAGCAAGTGTGCCTGGCCCATCCATTGGCCCAGATGAAACAATATCAATAGCCAGCATTCAGAATTGGATTGCCAATGTTGTTAATGAAACTATTGCTCAGAAACAAAATGAAATCCTTATGTTGTCTCGTTCACCATCAGTATTGTCTTCCAGTGTTAAGTCAGGTGATCCAAATAGACATGCAGAAAACGACAGTTCATCTCTGCTTAAAGCACAAACCAGCTTACCTCTATCTAGTTCTACTTCACTGCTTCATCAAGACCCTCAGTATGCTGACACTCAATCCATCCTATCTTGTAACACTTCAGTCAGTATGGGAGACTCTGTCTCAACTAGGAAAGTAACTCAGACAAGCAAGCCTCTTTTCAGCCTTTTTGCTGATGAGGTAGATCTGAAGAAACTTAGCAGAAAGGAAAGGGAGATGCAAACAGAAATGAGAGAGAAGATGTCAGATTACCAAACGGAGAAGCTTATCAGTGACAATAAACGTAGCACTTTATTTAAGAAGAAAAAGATCAAGGGAGATGATGAAGATGAAAAAAGAGAAAATCTGTATGACAGAAGTATAAAAAATGTAAATGGTGGCCCTAGGCATTCATTAACAGATGATAATAATTCCAGTGACACTGTTTCTGCTCTCTCAGGCCAATTTGCTAATGTTGGGGGTGTTATAAGGTCAGAAGTAGAAAACAATGTAAACAAGTGGCTCATAGGTTTGAAAGCAGAAGAAAAGCCCTCTTATCAGGACTGCACTGAGGCCAGTAGTGAGAAATATAAGAACTCGTCCACTTTCAGAAAGGTGAACACTGAAGCTTCTAGTTATAGAAGTTCCAGGTCCCAGAGAGAAGAAATGAACAGTTCTGCAACCCATCAGTATAAGAATAAACTTCAAAGAACCTCTTCCCAATTTTCCTCCGCCTCTGCACAAGAAGAGAAGGCATATACATTTACAGAATCAAAAGTGAGTGAGATAAACTCTACAGAAGAAAGGCCAGAGCCATGTTCTTCTAGAACTCCAAAATCCTCCTACAGCTCAGAATCTTCCAAACCTTCGACCAGATTGTATCACTTGGAAGAACATGAAGAAGAGTCCAGATTGGACATGACTGAATCTGGAGCAAAGAGAAAATTCACCCAGAGTTTTGCAAAGTCTGAAGAGGGTACAGAAAAAGAAGAAAATATGGAAGAAAGCAAAGAGTACATCACGTCAAAATATTTAATAAGAAACAGACAAAGCACTCGTAAGGAGGAAGAAGAAATGGATGACGATGCCATCATTGCTGCCTGGAGAAGTCGACAAGCAGAAACTAAAGCAAAGCTTCAGCGCCGGAGAAAGGAGTAATGAAGAGTTCAGTCATGCCAGTCCATTTCTACCTTAGTTTTGGAGCAAAGCCTTCCAAGTATTTGTAAGCAACCAAGATTTAAATAGCGTGTTTTAATCACTTTATTTATATTTCTTATTGTCCTTTCCACTAAATAGTAGATCAAGCACTATTTAGGCCCGGATTTTTGTTCAATTCGATCATTGTGGGAATAATCTGTAATCTCAATTTCTAATATTCTTTTCTTTCTAATTACAAAGCCACATAGCTATTGCTTGTCTCTTGTGTGTATCTATATAGAAAATACTAAGGGTATAAATGTAATGTTGGTTCCCATGACAACTTGGAACAAAATATCACTTTTCAGTCACATGGGAAGACCTTGTCTAAAGATTTTAATTTTTTTTCCCAAAGACAATTTCAGAAATAAAATTTACCTTTCAAACCAAATGGAAAAATCAATTTATAAAATGCATGTGGTAGCAGCATATCCCTTTTAAGTGTCAATACTTCCAAGCTGTTTTGGATTGGGCACAATGCCTAGAGTAGAGCTCCAGTGCTTACGTATTTTAATAAAAGATGTCTCAAGACATCTATTTGCATATTATGATAAATTCCAGGAGAGTTTCTCTAAAGATTCTTGTCCAGAATGAACCTAATGACAACAGCAAATTTTTATAAGAGCTCCTTTGTTCTGGCCATCAAAGGGACCCAAATTACTTATATCCCTTATCAAAAATTCATTTGGGCCAGAACGATTGGTATTTTGGAGTTGGGGGGGGGCAGGTGTTCCAGTCTTTGTCAGTGCTTCATCTAATTTTTCACATAAATTTCCATCCCCACTAAATTGGGTATAGCTTGGGGTTACCAGGTATCCAAAAAGGTATCCTCCTTTTTTACTTCATGCTCTCTGTCTGGCAAGCATAGCCTTAAAATCAGATATTATTGTCCAATTTTTTGAATATCTCTTCCTGAGCAGCTTTTCTTTAATAAGTGATAAGTACTAGTTAAGCTCTTCTCTGTGACTTTAATTAGTCAATTAGTACTCTCTGGCTTTACTCTACTAAAATGCTGCCTGAAATCGAAAAGACCTTTGTTAGTTACACATTGCCTTCTAAGTGCTCTACCACTATCAGCCTTGTAAGTAAAACTAAGCTGGAGCTGCCATAAGCATGGTGGCTAGCAGGAATCTTGTCTAAAAGATCTCTTCAGGAGATTGTTAAGAAGGAGCTAAGTCATTAAGGAATCAAAGGAAACATGTCCCCTAAACCAGACAAAAGAAGTTGGGCCTGAGCACATGGGGAACCCCTCCCCAAATCCCATCAACAGCTACCAGACCAGCAGTGAAATTCAACCACCTTGGCCCGGCTTGCTCGCTCGTCTGCTTGAAGAGAGAGGATGCACCGACGCTTCCCGGCACTGCCACCATCCCGCTTGGCTCCCCACCCAGACGTCATCACATCCCATGTGCTGATCTTCTGCACATGCGCAGAAGGTTCTGTACATGTGCAGAAGAGGCGCATGCTCATGTAGCGAGCAAGCATGTGCATGCACTCCCATCTCTGAGCCGGTAACAAAGGTAAGTGCATTTTACCCCTGTACCAGACATGTAAATCAGCAAGGCTAGAGAGCTGCCAGTTTTGTGAATCAACCAACAAGGACTTTGGGAGATAAAAGGAGTCCTCTACACACACACACACACACACACACACACACACACACACACACACACATTGTAACTAGTAAAATTGTGTTTCACTGTTTGGTTGAAAGTTATTTCAGTGTGGCTATTTTCAGAGCTGTCAGTTCAGTGGTGGGTTGCTACCGGTTCACACTGGATCAGACAAACCGGTAGCGGCAGCTGCGGGAATCTCTGCTCACCCACCCAGATGCTTCTGCGCACATGCACACAAGCAAACTGGTAGCGACAGGATTTGGAACCCACCCCTGTGTCAGTGTGTGGATGAATGATCAAATACCGAACCTGGGAGCACATATACAACAAAGGCCAGATAGGAAGCACTCCCAGGGGAACTAATTCTATTGTAAGATTGTAATGTAACCTATGTAAGGTATTTTAACAGAATTTGCAAGTCTGAAAGTACATTTATCTCCTGCTGCCTTTACAGCCCAAGAAACTAGGGAGGGTCCCTTCTGAGATGCTTTCCTGCTATGTGCTATCCCCGCATCTCTTTTGTAAACTAAGCTACCTCTTTTTTTTTTTTGATTTTATTTATATGCCGCCCTTCTCCGGAGACTCAGGGCGGCTTACAATGCGTTAAGCATTGCCCAACGGTTCCTTGGCTATGGCTCTTCCCCCTGTCTCTAAAGCTCATTCCCACATACTATTGCAAGCACATTCCTGTGAATGAGAAAATAGTCTTTATGATGCTAAAGAAAGTAATTATCAGAGATAATCCAGTCAAGAAGCACAACAGTGAATATCAGTAGTATCTTTTTGTGAATGAAGGCAAATATGTATGTCCCAGGATAATATTGCAGGATCCAATCTGAGTCGGTCACCAGACTTGTGCTGGGGCCCATTCCCTGGGAACATCCTGGAAATTGAGAGGTTCCCTGAGGATGGGCTCCAGCACAAATCTGAAAGCTTGGAAGAACCTCTGGTCTCGATGATTGACTCAGATTGGATCCTGCAGTATTATCTTTATTATAGGGTTCAATTAACAGATTCTTGCAAGATTGAAAGTATTGCTCCCCTTCTTTCTTCTCTGGAAAACTAGCGACGGTCCCTTCTGAAATGTTTCTCACACCATTTCTCCCTTTTGAGGGTTGAAACATCTTTTACATGACAGTTGTCTAGCCTCCATCTTTTCCTCTGTCTCCAAGGGTCATTACCAGTGGTGGGTTCCTCCCAGTTCCGCTGAGCCAGTAGCAGTGACAATATGATGTCACCGAACTGGTTCTGTCCCCCCTAT
>JANHZT010009099.1:4965-16935 GCA_032468215.1 Stegonotus admiraltiensis | reverse complement strand
TTTTAAACTATTTTTTAACTTTTATATGTATGTATTTGATCTGGCTGTTCACCGCCCTGAGTCCTTCGGGAGAAGGGGGGTATATAAATAAAATTAAATAAAAAATAAATAAAATAAAATAATATCAGATGACCCTCCCTGGGAAATTCAATTTATCTGATAAATGTACAGAGGGACCTATAGTTTTCACTTAAGTATTGCTATGCACAAAATTAAAATCACAGTCCTGTTTTTTATGTTATAAACTTGTTTCATGTATTTTATTAATCTTCTTAGACTGCTTTTTATCCCATTTGCTAAGCTAAGTGGAAAAACTAGCCAAACTAACTTTGATGCAAAAGACTATCCAAACTACTTGCCAAATGATTTGTCAATACACATATATTCTGATTCAGAATTATTTACCAGGAACAAGGAACACTGCAGAGGCCTGGTTTGAGAAATGAATAAAAGTTTCATGTGCAACCCATGTCACTGGAATGTCTTCTGATTTTAATCTCAAGGAAATAAATATATTGCTGTAATTAAATTCTTCAAAGTCAAAATCCACAGATGGCCCTTTGGCAGCATGCTACAGACTGTACTCCAAGATGTAGTGGCTGAAGAAAGCCAGAATTATGTTTGATTTGATTTAATGGAAACAGAAGGTTGATGTAAATAAGTGCTTTAAAGAATTTTCCTTCTGTGGCATTAAAAATGACAGTCTGATAACAATCTGTGATGGTCTACAGGAAAAAAAAATATTCAAGAGTCATCTGTTATTTTGAGGATCTTGGGTTGCATATTCCTGGTTTAAATGTAGCTACTTTAAAAACAGTTAACTGGTTAAATGGTTAAAAGGAAAGCAAAAGCAGAGAGAAAATGAGAGAGAGAGGTGAACAAATGAGAATCTTTGCTATCTGGATCTCTTTATCAAAAGGCCCAGAACTTTCTAGAGTACTGGAACTCAGGATTAGCAGTGTATTCCCAATGGAAGGGCCTTTGGTTATTTCAGCTTTAAGCCTTTGCCTGTTATATATATATAAAACAGCAGAATAGAGATGGAAAGTAGAATATTAGGTGAGCTACATCATGAAGGAAGTAAGCTGGTAGATGGGAATGGTATTAGTAACACTTTTGTGGCTTACCACATTCAAACCCATAGCAAAAGTGAATCCTCTGCAGAAAATTTAACACAAACCACTATTCTCCTATATGGGGTGAGGGAGAATTTCTAAGGTCAGAATGATCCTGAGATTTCAAATGTATTACAAATGGTTTCCTGTTAGATATGGTCTACTATAACAGTGCAATCTTTCTAGAACTTTTGGCCCAGCATAATGTTATGTAGAATTATGTTACCTGCAAACCTCAAAACTCCTAGAATTATGTTACATGCAAACTCCAAAAGACACAGAGAGAATCCTATTGACATGAAGACACAATTGCAATGGGATTATGAATATCATTTCTGGTCTGATCTACCCAGTGGGATTGGCCATATTTTAACTACCAAATAACTATACCACATAGATGTTTGGAAAACTAAAAGCAATCAAAATTAATGTATTCCCACATTTTCCCACAAAACCAAATAGCCTGAAAAAAGATGAAGTCCTTACCCATTCTTGATAATATCATAAATTAGGTTTGTAAAATCGTTGTAATGGGGTGATGCTGTACAAGTATCCAAAAACAGCTGCAGGTTGGAATCGGAACTATAGAGATAAGCTTGCAAATATAACCTTTGATTTAATACGACATAATAAGGCGTATCGTTCACTGGTTTCCAGAAGGATGAGTCATAAAATGTAAGGTTCACACTATATTGGCCATATTGGGTTTCGTTAATCTCTTTGGTTTGCTGAGCGATATACACTGTCTCTATCCAGGTGTGTTGAAGCATTTTGCAGTTGACATGCACAAGAAGATCTGGTATCCTTCTTATGAAGTATTGTGAAGGGGCAATTACTGAGATCTCATTTGAATATGTAATAGTATCGGCATCAACCTGTTTGAAACATGAAACAATTGATATAAGATCCTTTTTATCTGGTCAATCATGTTATACATCCTATAAAAATATTGTGCCAATAGATGTTGACCAGAAGGCATTCCCATATTCAAAACGTCCATGAAAAACTGAGCTACAGTGAGAGTACAGCTAAGAAAATAGAGAAATGATTGGCTACAGAGGAGAAAATGGGTCCTATCAATCATTGTGCTTTGGGCTCCTGCTATTTGTCACAAACATGTTTCAATTTGGAGCATTGTCCTAAATAAATCCCTGAATGATTGAATGCCTCCTACTTCTGCTTTAAGGAAAAAATGAAAGAATTAATGAATGAATGAGTGAGTCATGCAGCAAAAACATTCTAAGGAGTCTCCATACATCTCTTCTGGTCCGACAGCCATTATATGGTATGTTGAATATAACAGAATATGGTGTGATCCTCGGTCTGCAGTTTGGATCCATCAAGCTGACACTCCATGGATTATAGCCCTGAGAGTTCAGATAACTTCTACTAATTGCAGCTTCCATATAGGTCGGCTGACAAACAAGAGCTGCCAAGGAGGAAAAAGAAATCTTATTGCTGCACTGAAATACATACACTATGGCAATAATTTATTATTATGCTTACTTTATGAATCTAACGCCATCTCAGCACAAAATAACAAAATTTTGCCTGCCAAATAATTTTACATATTCTGCAGCTTAATAACTTTTGCTTTAAATTGAAAGCATGCCAGAAAGATGCTTTCCAGTCAACCATAAAAAAATAGTCTCTGGATCTTGCCCCATACACCACCCATGTCTACATCAGGATACTTAGCTAATTGGATATAGATTTGCTTGACTTCTTTTATATCTAATTCCATTCTTAAAGGTCTCTTAAAAACTGAAGGAGAATTATATGCCCAAAATGCTTATTCTCTGAAGCACATAAATGGAAATCTCAAAATAATCAATAACACTATGTTGATTAACTGGAATTTGAATTCTTTTTCATGGCATTATTATCACAGTACAGCAAAAGATCTGAAAAACTTTGCTACGAATTCAGCTTCTGAATTTTGGCTTGAAGTTAGCTGTTAGATCACATGAAAATCACATAATAGCCCTCCTAGAATATAAATCTTAGTTGTATGGAACTACACAGTTCCTTATTTCAAGGATATTCACATTTTGTTTAACTGTCTAGTCTGTAGGTACCATTGCGCATGCTTATAGGTATCTGGTTCAAAACTATTCTACCTTACAAACCGTCCATCAGGGTACACCAAAAGGAAGAATTAAAAACTGTCTCATTATGCCAAGATTGAATAAGATGCAAAGAATTCTCAAGAAATTCTAAATAATATTCAAAAGGTCAGTAAATGAAAAGTGAATGACGATATTATAATTACTTGTGTTTTGAGCTGCAGAGATGCTGTAATAGTTTGCAAGGAAGCCTCTTCTTGTGAAACTACCATCACTATGGAATTTAATTGTCATCATATTGGAACTTGACGTAAAAGTGTGATAGTTGCCATAACAAATTTTCCCAAGCAGTGAGGCAGTATGGAGAGGTCCATCATAGATTTCAACATAATCACAAGTACATCTGAATCTATCACATACTTCTAGCCTGGAAAGCAAGACAGGAATATAGTGTTTACACAGATACTGTTCAATTTGTAATTCATACATTTACTCCAATACTCCAAGAGAGAAGCTTTATTTTGTGTGTGTTAGGTAATAAAATTCTCTCTGAGATTAGTCCCAGTAAAAGGAGACATAACAAAAACAATATTTGGAACGTCCCAATTCATATAAGGTTGCCGTTTTCAATTCTCTTCAACTAGTGAAATTGATTATTCAGCAATGCTGCTGGCAGTGATAAGGATGACAATTTATAACAAACAATAATTTGGATAAAAATGTTAATGTACTTGGTACAAAATTTGAATATGTAACACATATTAGTCCAATAACAAGGAACTGGATAGACTTTTTCTGAGAAAATATTTTGGAATGGGTAAAACTCCAGAAATTCTTTCCTCTTCCAGAAAGTCATATTAACTATTTCATGAAGTTCTCTCTGCTACTTTAAAAGAACAAAAACGATACTGACGAATAGGGATTAACAGGACCTTTTACAACTTGAGAAATCAAAGACTGCATGTTGATTTAAGCATTCCTCCACTTACCACATCCTTTCTCAATATTTTTTGTCAGGTGACTTTGTATAGTGCAGTAGATAGAAATTATTGAAATTATTTTCATATATTAATTATTTTTTGAGACTGAAACAAAAATTGATTGGTCCATTTAAACATTTCAAACATTGGATCAAACTTTAGATGAGTTCCTCTCCATGTGTGGAGCCTGGACCTATTTTTCTGTCCTTAAAAAGAACTAAAGTTCTACTATGGCTTAACTAATTACCTCTAGCCAAATCTATTGCCTCAAGTTTACAATCCGATTGCATTTTGAAAAATGCACTCTGTAATTTTAACTCATCTTGTTCTATTTAATAAATCAGTCTTGGTATCGTGATGCATGCATTAAAAACAGCTTTAACTTACAAAAAATTCTGCAAGGTAAGTCTTATTTGGTAGTTGTTTCTAACTTGTATTTCCCATACACAGTCCACATTGTTTGGATAGTCAGAAGGATAATATGGACTTTTAAATGATCCTGATGGGTATCCAAGAAAACCACCACAAGATGGTCCTGACACGGTTACTAAAAAGAAATCAAAGAAAAACACATTAGTATCATACAGGGCTAGGATTAAGGGAACCATATTATAAGAAAGGTATCAGTATTTTAAGAATTTTTCTTAAACTCAGTATTTTGGTGCCTTCCAGCTTTATGTTCTGAAGGAACCACAATGTCTAAAGCCCATAGTCACTTGTTTTGTGAAATAGGGAGATATATAAACTAGACAAACTAATAACAGTGAATTAATCTGAGGTGAGACAGAATTGGAATCCTACTCTATAAATTCTTTGGATTAAGGATAATTTTATCAATAATACTTTCTAAACAGTTCTTATTAGAAACTAACAATTATGTGGGTTTTGTTATTCCTATTCATCTGCTAAGAAAAAAAGAGCAAATATTTATGATCCAAAATCAGTTTCCAGCTATAGAAAGAGAAATGGAAGTCTGACTTTCCCCCATTTATTTATTTTTCTTAACATATGTCTTAAAGCTAAAAAAGCTATAAAAGAAACTGAATTACTCAGTTTTAATCACTACTGCATTGGAAGTCAATATCTGTTTTACCAGTGCTATTTCTCTTCCTAAACTAACACTGTGAAGCTTTCTAAATATCTAATGACATATAGAAGGTTGATTCTCTAAATGAAGTTGAAATACGTAATAGAAACAATTATAATGTAATTAGATGTGATTTATTTTTTCTACTGTGTCACTTTTGTAATAAATCAACCGGGAAGAAAAAAGAGGACATGAATTAACAACACAAATCTTATATAAAACAGATCACTCAATGTCTATAAAATCACTTGGACTGTGATTTTGAAAATAAGCACCACAGAACTTAGTGTGGTTTATATATGGGACTGAATTGTTTATAATTTATTTTATAAGTTAGGTTATAAAAGATAAAAAATGAACATAGCTAGTCCTGGACATACAACAGTTCATTTAGTGACTATTCAATATTACACCAGCATGGAAAAAAGTGGCTTATGACCATTATTGACACGACTATTGCAACATTCCCATGATCACATGATCAAAATTTAGATGCCTGGCAACTGATTCATATTTATGATGGTTGCAGTGGCCTGGGGTCAGGTAATCACGTTTTGTGACCTTCTGACGAGCCAAGTCAATGGGAAAGTCAGATTCATTTAACAACCATGTTACTGATTTAACAATTGCAGTGATTCACTTAATAACTGGGGCAAGAAAAGTTGTACAATGGAGCAAAACTCACTTAACTGTGTCACTTAGCAACATAAATTTTAGGTTCAATTGTGGTTGTAAGTTAAAGACTGCCTGCATACCTAATAGCAGCAAAATAAATTATATGTAACTAAAGTCAGAAACCATTGTTTCATTAAATAATAATTCAAAGGATTTAGAGACTACACATAGAATTTATTCATGGTTTTAGAGCATTCTTCAATTTTATATCTACAATAATTCTGTATGATAGGGAAGACTGCAAGACAATGAATGTCCCAAAGAACACTTACTTTGAGTACTTTGATCAAAGGAGTACTTAATAATTCCAGGAAATGGCCAAATATATTTGTTTATACCAACTACACTTCCTCAAAGACAGCATTCCACATGTATTTATTTCAAAAAGTTTATAGCTGCTCTGCGCAGTTTACAACCCTACTATACATAAACAGGATTAAAATAGCAGAAATGTCAATCTACTAATGAAAGCATAAAATAAATGCTAATAGTAATCAATAATACTCATAAAAGAGAAAGAATCAAAATCTATATGCCTCTATCTAAAAAGGCCTATGGAAATATTCAAGTTTTTTTCATTATATTAAGTCTCAATAGCTTTGAGAAAGACAATCCATTGATAGAAAGTCATCCCAGAGATATCCAAGTTTGGAGGCATAAATATCTTTAAATATGACAACCAGGACTGTGAATTGCAACTGAAAGTTGCCTGGTAACAAAGGCAGCTCTCAAAATAGTGTTTTATGGCCAAAGTTAGATGTGTCCATAAGTACATGAATCTGAGCCTCTGGATTTTGGACTAGCTATAGCTTCCAAGTAGCTCACAAGAGTCAAATGTAAAACACATTGCAATAGTTCATATGACAGATGAATAAGGTATCAACGATTCTGAGATATGCCTTCTGATGCAGGATCTTCTGCACCAGGTGAGGTGGACAAAGCTCCTCTTGACTGAGCTGCTACTTGCTTTCTCAACAGGAGCTATGAATCCAGAAGGCCCTCTAAATTATGAGCCAATTAGTAAGCAAAAGTGGGAGGACAAAACATGGCCTAGAACAGGCCAAACTCCCAGTTTAGTGAAAGGGGAAACTCCTGGCCTGCGGGCTGGATGTGTCACGTGCTGGCCATGCCCACACCCAGTTTAGTGAAAGGGGAAAAATCCCAACGCGTCATGTATCTTTGAACTGTCTGAGAAGCACTTCATGAATCAAAGCTTCCCTCAGGTCCCACTGCCAGAAGCACTGAATCACATATTACGAAATGCTCAGTGCAATCATCTCATGGGCCTCCCCACATTAACTGACTACATGGGTGTCATCCTTTGATAAGATTGCTTCTTAAGAAAAGCTGCAGTGCTGGGAGTAACCCCATTTTAGCAGCAGTTCTTGTAGTAGTATCACCTGTGCATTCACAGTCCTTTTCATACATCTGTTGAAGGCCTTCAAAGAGGTTCTTCTGAGACTTCTGCAAAATTTAGTGCTTCAAGATCTTAAGGAGTATATTCAGAGGGAACTTTTAATTACTTTCAAAATCAAAACAAACAAACAAATCTTTCCAAAGAAAGCTTTGTAAATGGTTTTGCACAGCCATAATAACTAAGGAGAAGAGCCTAATGCTGAGAAAGATTGAGCGTAAAAGAAAAAGGGGACTACAGAGAATGAGGTGGCTGGATGGAGTCACTGAAGCAGTAGGCATGAGCTTAAATGGACTCCAGAGGATGGGAAAGGACAGGAAGGCCTGGAGTAGGGGTGAAATCCAAAATTTTTCCCTACCGGTTCTGTGGATGTGGCTTGGTAGACGTGGTATTGCAAAATCTCCATTCCCACCCCTCCTGGGGGAAGCATATTGCAAAATCTCCATTCCCACCCCAATCTGGAGCCAGCCAGAGGTGGTATTTGCTGGTTCTCCGAACTACTCAAAATTTCCGCTACTGGTTCTCCAGAACCTGTTAGAACCTGCTGGATTTCACCCCTGGCCTGGAGAAACATTGTCCATGGCATTGCAATGGGTTGGACACGACTTCGCAACTAACAACAACAACAACAACAGTAACTAAGGACCTAGACTAAAATATTCAGTATATCTGAAGGCACCAGTTTGGAGAAAGCTGCATAGGCAATCCTCACTTAACAACTGAATCAAGACTGGCAATTCCACTGCTAAGCAAAGCAGACACTAAATGGGAAATCATATGACCCTGCCTCTATTTTCTGGCTGTAAAGAGACAAGATTATGCAGTTTCACATCTGCTTTTGTTTACCTCCTAACCACTCTTCCATCTTTGCAACACACTAGTGCCTGCTTACTGTCTTGTACATATCGAGAAAAATGCAGTTTGTGAAAGCAAGAACAGCACTCTATCACATGGCAAAAATAACACCAAAATGTCTCCCTTTGAACATAATTGCTCAACACGGGTACTGTGGCCTACCACTTAGAGGTGGAGAACAGATGAAAACTGAAGAGAAAATGCTAAAATAGGATTGTCACACTTCAAAATGAGAGTGAGCCTTTATAAATCCCTGCAAGTTCCATTCCTACTCACATGTGTGGTGTTATCCTGCCCTTTTTGCCCTTTCCATTCACCAACAAAGTTAAGTGAAGCATCCAGTTACCAGAAAATGCCCATGCCTGAAATAGATCCTTCTTTGGAGGGAAGGATATCTTCAGGAGACTGGCAGACAGATTTCAGCACTATTATAGCCAGAAATCAAGAGTGAAGTGTTCTTTCCTAATAAATAATCTCTTTTAGGACCTAAAATATCATAAAGGCATTTGTCATGCTACAACTTTTCTTTCAGGTAGCCGTGAACTCTTTTTTTTTTCCTTACAAAAATACATACTAAAAAAGGACATTCAGAAGTAGACATAATTGCTGTATATCTGCATTTGCTTGGACAGAGCTAAAAAATAAACAGCCAAATGGGACAAATTTTGACAAATGGGAAGTACATTTGACAAATGAGAAGTATATTTATCTTCAATTTATTTCTTTTGCATTAGTGAAAATTGACAATTCTGACACATACACTTCAGTCAAAAGGATTAGAGTCCATTAGTACAGGAAGAACTGTTTTATCAAAATGCCTCTCTCTTTCTTAAAAAAAAAGTGGTAAAATGTTATCAATAAGGTTAGGGCTTATGAGTGTGAGGTAAAGAAAGCAAATATAAATTACCTATGAGGAAATCCATTGAATAAGTGGACAAAGGAATTAATTGTCAAGAGAGTGGATTTTGTAATTCAAGTGCGTTATTAAAAATGTCACGTTAAACATCTAAAAATAATGGATTATAATTCTTCCTCAACCAAGAACATGACTTGTACATAAACCTCATGCTCAAGTTCAATGATATTTATAATAGTGAATATTTTTGGAGCAAAATGGTCATATATGGGTATTTTTATAGAAAGCATAACAATCTTTTCAAAAGCATCACTCTGATTTTTTTGTGTTTATTGCTTTGGTTTCTCTCTAATTAGCTTTGCAAGAAGATTGGTGCTTACAACCAGTAGTCCCTCTGGACCAGGGGTGAAATGGTCCTGGTTTGGACAAGATCTGGTGATCTGGTAGTGATCGTGGTGGGTGGTTCGGCGATCCAGTAGCGATGGCAAAGTGAAGCTCTGCCCACCGGCCAGGGTGCTGTTACTTCCTGGTTTTAACCAGGAAGTAATGTGTTTTTTACCTTCTGCGTATGCACAGAAGATTTTGCACATGCGCAGAAGGTCTGCGCATGCATGTGATGTGCGCATGTGCAAGCAAAACGAGCAAGCGCAAGCGGCACATACACTTCCAAAGCGGTAAGGAAGGTAAGTAAATTTCACCCCTGCTCTGGACAAGAACAATAATTTATGATACTCAGAGTTATAGCCCAACAATCTTCTTAAAATTTTGAAGTAGTTGGAAATATTGGACATGTATGAACGACAAAGAATACTTAATACTATGGAGTCATAGAGAAGGATTAGTATTAAGATACAGAACTGGCTCTTTGGCGTTGAGGTCCTTTCCAAAAGATTGTATCCTAGACTTTTTCCTGCTTATAATCTATAGCTGTCATTTCATTGGCAGATGCATTTGCACTGGGGATTAAATATTATACGGGCAGTGCAGTTCTCCACTTACAACCACAGTCAAGTCCAAAATTGCTAAGTGAGACTTTGGTTAATTGAGTTTTGCCTCATTTTGAGATCTTCCTTGCCATGCTTGTTGAGTGAATCACTGCAGTTATTAAGTTAGTAACATTGTTGTTAAGTGAAACTGGCTTCCCCATTGACTTGGTTTGTCCTGGAGATCACATGACCCTAAGTCACTGCAACTGTCATCAATAGGAGTCAGTTACCAATATAATCATTTTGATCACATGACCATGGGGATGCTTCAAGGGTTGTAAGTGTGCAAAAAGGTAATCACTTTTTTTCAGTGCTGGTGTGACTTTGAATGGCCACAAAATGAATGATTGTAAGTCAAGGACTATCTGTAGTCCCCAAAGGGTGGGTTGGGGAGACTTATTATAGAGTTATTGGATACTATGGTAAACCATGGGCAGTTTCAACAAGTACCTTATCCAGAGAGGATCTGTATCTATGGTGCACCACAAATAGGGGATATCACTCCTATCCTCTTGACTGCTTACCAAATGTTTCAGTCACAGCACAGCCTTTAAAGTTGATAATTTACAGGATAGCTCATCCAATAGGCTTGCTTATTTCCTCCAACAGAGACAGTAAAAAAGACTGCCAAGTTTATAGCTAAAGTCATTCAACTAAGAGCTTTCTATCTAGATCAGATTTGGGGTCAACTGTCAAGGGATGATCTTATCTGACTATTTCACTGACTATTTTTTTAATATGTCAATATGCTGCACTCTTTAATCATATTTTGCTTAATATATCACTAGAGTAAACAGTAAACAATAAACTCAACTAAGCTAGTGAAGGGCAGATTATGTTAACTGACATGCCATAGGAAAGTGGAAGTGGATTCTCCCCTCTCTATTGTCCTATTTCCAATGTATGCTGTTCATGAAAACACATTTTCAGTCAGTCTTAATTACCTGGCCAATGTGGTGTAGTCCACCCTGAAAGAGAAAAATTTATTATTTTTTAAATATGTGCCAAGTAAATGAATAGCTGCTGAAACAATATATTGTGGCATCTATTCCGGTAACTCAACGGTATGTCTATGTAGCATTGCTAGTAAAATACAAAGCAAGAAAGTTTTAAAAAAGCACTTGACTTTACTGCTATGTTTACAAAAGTTGGTAGCCTGTAACAAATAAATATATGTATATTGTAATTGACTGTCTGTGGTCATGCATCTAAATCTTGAAAGTTGGGTTTAAAAAATACCAATATAATTTTTTAAAAATGACCACAGCATCATTTATTTATTTATTTGTTTGTTTGTTTATTTAATTTGATTTTTATACCACCCTTCTCCAACTGGACTCAGGGCGGTGAACAGCCAAGATAAAAAAAAGCATACAAAAATTAAAACCAATTTAAAAAATATTAAATAATTTCGGCCCACAATTTAAAACACCCCAATTAAAATCAGATTACACATAAAACTGAAGATGGGATTAAGCCAGCCCGGCTAGATGAAATAAATGAGTCTTAAGGGCCCGACGAAAATTCCGAAGGTCTGGGATCATACATATCCCTGGGGGTAGGTCGTTCCAGAGGGCAGGTGCTGCCACAGACAAGGCTCTCCCCCTGGGGGTCACCAGCCGACATTGTCTGGCCGACAGCAGCCTGAGGAGCCCCTCTCTGTGCTAGCAAACTGGCCTGTGGGAGGCTATTGGTGGTAGAAGGCAGTCTCGCAAATACCCGGGCCCTAAGCCATGGAGTGCTTTGAAGGTGGTCACCAACACCTTGAAGCACACCTGGAAGACCACCAGAAGCCAGTGTAGCTCATGCAGGAGAGGTGTCACATGGGAGCGCCCCGTCGCTCCCATAATCCCCTGCATGGCCACATTCTGGACCAGTTGGAGCCTCCGGGTGGACCTCAAGGGGAGCCCCATGTAGAGAGCATTACAGTAGTCCA
>JANHZT010009098.1:4836-15505 GCA_032468215.1 Stegonotus admiraltiensis | reverse complement strand
ATTCTATTCTATTCTATTCTATTCTATTCTATTCTATTCTATTCTATTCTATTCTATTCTATTCTATTCTATATGATGGTTACAAACTCATTAAAATTCCTTTGGTTATTTTGGATCAAATAAAATCTCTTAGCTTTTTCTGAATTATAGCTTAGTCACAAGCCCATCACACGTTTACTTTTAGAATTAAATGGAAGAGAAGCAACAACAAACATACTTCTTTTGACTTTATAAAATGGTATTAACTGGCCTTGGATGAATATTTACAGCTAGAACCTAAATGAAAACAGCTGTCCCTGAAAAGCTTTACTGGTAACTGAATAAAGTTAATAAAGCAATAGGAAAACTATAGCGTCACAGACTATAAAGTTTGTAAGCTATTGAATAGTTCTATTTAATATGAAATTGTTGTGGATGTCCATTTGAAATCTCCTTGCCTGTAATTTGAAGTTTGCTGCAAACAAGTCTGTCCTGACTTCCACAATGTAATAATTATTGCATCTCCATCCAGTCTTCCCTTTTCTATATTAACCTCTTCCACCTCCAGCTGTTCTTTGAAACTGTCTCTTTATTTACAGGTCTGTTAGCACTTTAAGTTGTTTCATCTGGCCATGTTTATTAATTGAAGTCCTTCTAACATGGGGTCGAGAACAAAATTAAATAGAAATGGAATAGAGAGTCACCTAGAGACACCCTATAGGGAACATGGGTGGCATAACAATTTAAATAAAAAAGAAATGATCTTAATTCTATAGTTCTGCAGATGTAACCTTTCTTTCTATCTTTCCTCAAATAAATCAAACATCAGCTTTTGTTCAGGTTCTTTTTTTTTTGCTTCAAGTTTTTTATTTTATAAAAATTCCATTTTCAATTAAACAGTGTGTTTTCTGGGTAAAAATAGTTTTAGGAAATAATAATCAAAATTCTTACAACAGTATTCATTAGATTAGTATTGATGATGATGATGATGATGATAATGATAATGATAATAACAACAATTTAATCATTTTAACATGCCTTCCTTATATCACTGATTCTTTCCATATATTTCCCTGTTTCTAGCTCCTGTTTTTGTTAGCTAACCATTGATAAAATATAGGTTCCAGGTCAAAAAGTATTCAGTTTCTTTCTTTTCCTTAATTGTAAGTGTTATATAGTTATAGGTATTTCTACATATTCTAGTATTTTTTAAATCACATTTTCATCCATTGGGTTATCTTCACTTTTCCATTGTTGTGCAAATACAATTCTAGCTGTAGTCACTACATGTAAAATCAAATATGCATTCCCTTTATTATACTCATCCGGTAAAATGCCCAACAAGACTATTTCTGGTTTCAAATCAATATGTTCATATCAATATCATTTTTTCCCAACCATGAATGTATTTTGTCCAATATTTTTTTTTTTTGCTTTTGGGCATGTCCACCACATATGATAGTACAAACCAGGTGTCTGATGGCATTTCCAACATTTTGCGGATTTATCCTTAAACATCTTTGCTAACCTTGAGAGTGGAAAACGCCATCTATAAAGATTTTCTTAATCCTTAACAAATAGCTATATATTTTCTTTATTAGTTTTTCATCTAATAAATCTGATCTAAGTCTGTTAATTCTTTATAAAAACCATACATTTTACTCAGAAAACCATCATATCTGGATTGTATCTGCACATGTGACCACCATGTTATCTCAATCCCATGACCACTCAATTCCGGTTTAGTTTTAAGTACTCCTTTTTCATTCAAAATAGCATTATATCTAATGATATTCTTCATATCAATAACATTTGGATAAATCAGTGCCTTCATTGTGAAGAGCCAGACCGGTATTTTCAAATAGTGTTATTCTTTAATTTTCTCCCATACTAGTAATAATGCATTCCTAATATAATGCCTTTGGAAATAGTTATATATTTTGTTTTTTCTATACCATGAAAAAGCATGCCATCCTTGCTGGATATCATGTCCCTCTAAAGTCTCAAACTTTTGTGCCTCAAACCAATCCATTCTTTCACCCAAGAAAGTATCGAAGCCTGGTAGTACAATTCCCAGTCTGGCAGCCCAAACCGCCCTCTGTTTTTAGAATCTTGCAACATTTTGAAATTTATCCTTGCTTTTTTCCCTTTCCAAATATATTTTAATATTGTTTTGTTTAATTCTTCAAAATATTTTTTCCAGTTTTATTGGTATTATTTGAAATACCATAAATATAATAATCTTGGCAAAATATTCATTTTTATATTAGCTATTCTTCCTATCAACAACAGTTGCAGATTTTTCCACTTCTCCAAATTCATTTTAATTTGTTGTGCCAATTTATAATAATTATCTTCTTCTTGCCGTTAGTTGAATTCCTAAATATTTACCTTTCTTGACTATCTGAATGCCTATATCTGTAATAATTTAAATTAATATTTTAATTTTTTCTTTATTTATTTTCAGTCCTGGAACTTTACCATATTCTTCTATTTTTTAAATTAATTTAGATACTATTTCTTGTGGATCTTCCAGGATAAAAACCAAGTCATCTGTAAATGAAGCAAAAGCTCAATAATGAGGAAGACCAGACAAATGGCAAGCAAAAGGAGCGGAAAGAACAGATGAAGTGGCAATATCAACAAATAAATCAAGGACTCAAGAAAAAAATAGGACTGACAAACCAGCTGATAAAGTAAAAAAAGATTGAAGAAAATAAAACAGATAAATCAACAATTGGATACACAGGAAGACATCTTTGATAAGGAGACTGAGACATGGGCAGAATTGCCAGCATAAGTTTGTACTGGGAGAAATGCTTAGACTGAACAAGAAAGATAGAGATAAAGATAGAGATAAAGATGAAGTGTGGGAGGCAAGTAAAAAAAGAGATAAAAATTGAAACATTAAAGAGAAGAAGAGATGATGAATAGTAAGAATTGCCTCTTAAACATTAAGGGAGCTTGTTGTAAGCTGATAGAGGCAGAAATAAAAATAGATAGGGAAAATATTAGAACATATATTTTAATATAATAAACAAAAATAATAGAAAGATTAGAGGTTTATAGATGTTAGGCATTTTTTTTCCTGCTGTTTAAAGAATATTAAGTTTGATAAATGTGATAAAGATTACTAATATTCTTATTGTAATTTGGATTAATATGAACGATGCCCAGAGTCAACAGTGTTCACATACAATATGGAAGTATATTTAAAAAATAAAATATTTTTTTAAAAAAACACCCAAGTCATCCATGAACGCCTGTGACTTGTATCTTCCCTTTTTTATTTCCATACCTTTAATTTCTATATTTTGTCTAATATTTCTATTTAACACTTCCGATGTCAATTTAAATAGTAAAAGTAATAATGGACTTCCTTGTCCATAAATTTTAGTTGTAATAACATAAATTGCCAGTTTATGTTATCAAATGCTTTCTGCACATCTAGAAATAGCAACACCATTTGTATTCTGGGATTTGCTTCATAGTATATTAGTAATATTAGTAAATGAGTTGCTCTAAAAAAAAAGGAAATCAGGTTGGTTTGGCATGACTTATTGATTAATCCATTTTGCTCCTGCCAAATGTCTTTACCATGACCACAGACAGTTTAATAATCTTTTTTATTTTTTTAACCACTTTTTCATTATCTGGATTCTCTCCTCTTTCCTTTTTGAAGATGATATTTGCCATGTTGACTTCTAGTTAATAGTTTATTTTTTTGGTGAGTACACCTACCTTCCATATCTTCCAATTCTATCTTTTAACTTTTAATTCAGTCAGAATGTTCTTATTCATTCACATGATTTTGGTATTGGCTGAACTAATTGTGTAGATATTTAAAATCTCAATTAAACCTCTTCTTTCTTAAAGTTCTGTAATTTATTCCAAGAAGACAGATCTTCTGCCTAGCTCCCCCTATTATGTTGTTGTTGTTGTTGCATGTGTACTTAATTCTTGTCTGCCTGTGCTCTACTTTGAAATGAGTTTTATGCTTTCTTTATGCTTCTCTAACATGAACAAACCAAATCAATTCCTTTGAGAAAAAACACCAAACACAAATCAGTACAACCTTTTGAAAAAGCTGCATAATAAATTAGCATTTGCCAGGTTTGCTTTATAATGAAAATCAAAACAAAGCCAATTATTTAATAGGATCTTTGAAATCTCAAAGGAAAATATAAACAGCTCTGCAAATTGGCAGATAAAGCAATGTCAGAGGAAGATGTCATCAGACATGTCTCTTTCCATGATAACTCAAATTCACATTGGCTGAAATCACTTAGAAGAATATATATATATATATTCAATATATATATTGAAAAATGTTCCATAGTCCACATATGACCAATTAAGGGCTTCAATTAAATATTGGTGAACCTTCCATATTTGCATTACTGTTAACAATTCATCCTGAGAATATGAGGACAGTGTTGGATCTCCAAGTACAGTGGTATTTCACTACATTATCTAAAAACATAAGATTCTTAGAATCCTGCTTCAATTTAGTGGAATTTAAGGGGAATAGCTGAACATTGATTTTTTTTTCTTGAAAAACTCTACCTAAAATAAGTGGTCTAATATCTTAATTGTCTCTAGTAACTTTTGTATCTGAAGTTTACTACAGTTTTGCAAACCAATTTTATTTCTAACGTTTTTTCCCATCAATCCAATTTGGATTGTTGTTTTGTTTTGTTTTAGCTGATTAAAGAAAAGGGGTGGCTGTTTTTGTTTTTTGTTTTTTGACTACACAGCTCAGAACTAGAATATCTAGGATGTGACACTACGGTATTTAATTTTTCATCATCATCATCATCACCATGATAATAGTTTGGTGGCAAATAAGTGATCATGCTGGTAGATGGTCTATCTTTCTCAGAGGTTGGTGTTAAGGGAAGGAAACCAGGCTAGTGTGTTCCTCTTTACTTAAAATTGATGGTGGTACCAGAAATCTAACAAGGACATGTGCAAGGCAGGAAGACCGCATGGGGTTTTTAAAACTCACAGGATTTCTCAGAAGGGAAGATCAAATATCCCTATCTTTTACTCTACAAACTCAGCCCTTTGCTGCTAAAACAGGAACTGTGATTGTGCAGTGCTTAGAATGCAGTATTGCTGGCCTACTCTGCCCACAGCCAGGAATTCGATTCTGACCAGTTCAAGGTTGATTCAGCCATCTATTCTTCCAAGACTGGTAAAATGAGGACCCAGATTGCTGGGGGCAATATGCTCACATTTGCAAACTTCTCAGAGTGCTGTAAAGCTCTATGGAATGGTATATAACTCTACTGCTATTGCTATTGTTTAGTAGATAGTTTTTTCATGCTTTCATAATACTATTCCAGATTAGGGTAAATAGTTCAAATTATGTATTTGTCTGAGGGCTGAAACTCAAATTTACAAGGAATATATCTGCATTTTTAAAATGGTTATTAGGCTTTAAAACAAGAAAGAAATACAAGTTTCACTCCATGTCTGTAAGCTGTTTTCTCCCATTAAGACACTGCGATTTTGAGATTTACCGTTTCCCAAACTTTTACTCCAGAACTGTGATTAATCTGAAATCATTAATGGTGATGTGGTTTCCTTGTGTTTAATGGCACTAAATCAAAGATTAACTGCCTCAGCTGTTTTACTATAAAGACAAAATGTACATAGTGTCTTTTTCAATGCTATAATCCTAAATGGTTTAAACATTTCGATTTAAAAACGTATGTATACATTTTTATACATGTAAAAATACAAGTGAGTTGTATTCAAAGTCTGAGAAAGCAGCTCTTCTTTCTGTACTATCTTTTATTTAAATTGTTCTAAAGAGAGGAAGCAGCTTTTAAAACCATGGTATTGGCATCAGATCTATTGCTTTTAATAAGCAGTTTTAGTATTTGGCCTTCTAAACAGCATTCAGATTATATTTGCCAACTGGAGTCATAGATACACAATTTATAGCACATACTAGCACTCATAGGAGAACAGGTTTTCTTTTTAAAAAAAGCACAAATGTAATGAAACATTGTGTAGGATTGGGGTTTCAGATGGCTTCCTAAAAACTATGAATATAATAAAAGTAGAAGTTGGGTTTTGAAACATAGCCTATATCTATGGATGACACAAAGAGCTACTAGACAGATGCTACAGTTTCCACATTAGGTATATATAAAATTTAATGGTGAACAGTCAATCAGCATAAGGTAGTATTTTATTTCATTTGACCTGTATTTGATCATTTTAAACAGAAAAGATTTTTTAAAGAAACATTCATGCAATGGACTTCCATTATATGAATTATATTAGCAATGTGTTGAGAGTTTGAACAAGGTAAACTATATCATGATTATTAATAAAAATCCCGTCCTACATATCATAACTAGTTAGAGCACAAGATACATAAGAATCATTACAGGACCACACCTGGAATACTGCATCCAATTTTGGTCACCACATTGCAAAAAAAGATATTGAGACTTTGGAAGAAATGCAGAGAAGAGCAATTAGATGATTAAATGAGGATTAAAATCCTGGAGACTAAAACATATGAAGAACGGTGCAGGAACTGGGTATGGCTAGGCTAGAGAAAAGAAGGACTAGGGGTGACATGATAGCAGTAGTCTAATATTTGAGGGGCTGTCAGAAAGAAGAGGGGTTCAGAAGGCAAGTCAAGAAACAATGGATGGAAGCTAATCAAGAAGAGAAGCAACCTGGAATTAAACTTCCTAACAGTGTGGACAATTAACCAGTGGAACAGCCTGCCTTCAGAAGTTGTGGGTGCTTCATCACTGCAGGTTTTTAAAAAGAGATTGGACAGTCACTTGTCTCAAATTACACAGGGAATCCTGCTAAAGCAGGGGGTTGTACTGGAAGATGTCCAAGGTCCCTTTTTACTCTGTTCCAACTGATTATTTAAATATGGCAAACGCCATTTATTTCAATTAATCAGACTGTTGAAATGGGGAGGGGGGAGAGAAGCTTTTGAAAACTAATTGTGCACTTTATTGTGAAAGAATATTCTATTTTGATACTGAAAACAAATTTCTAAGTCCAGAATTTATCCTCAAGTAGCATTTTCCATAATTCAAATGATAATGATAATAATAATAATAATAATAATAATAATAATAATAATAATAATAATAATTTTATTTATATACCTCCTTTCTCCCGAAGGACTCAGGGTGGTGCACAGCCAAAAATAAAACACAAGAGTACAAAAGTTAAAAGTAAGTAAAAAACCAGATTAAACATTTGGCCTACGATTAAAACCAAATTTAAAATCCCCCAAATTTAAAACCAAATGAACCCATCAATTAAAAATCAAAAATCAGGCCAGCCCGGCTTGCTGAAATAAGAAGGTCTTAAGGGCACGACGGAAATTACGCAGGTCCGGATTTTGCATGACTTTCCCTAATAATGTTGGGATTTCAGTAAAATTGAATTCATCACTGCTATGAAAGCTGCATTGGCTACCAGATGGCTTCCAAATTCAATTCACGATCCTTTAATAGGACCTGGTTACCTGTGGAATTGGCTTTTCTCATTGTTCCAACCTACTGGATAGAGTGGGTGCTATTCAGGTCCCTTTTATTAAAGAATGCCATCTTATGGGACCAAAAAAATATGCCTTCTCTGTTATGGTACACGCTCTGGTACAGCCTCCCTCCAGAAACAGAAATGTTTGGAATCGTTTTATTTTAGCTTTATAATTTGTAAGCAGCCCAGAATTTTCTGGAGTGGATAGCTATAATAAATTTAATGAAATAAATAAATATCCGGCAATTCTAATGCACAAGATTCCCTTGGTGTAATCCTCTGGATCCAACCTTGATGAAATCAATTGAGTTTATTTTTGAGGAAACAGTGCACCAGATTTCTTTATGTGCTGATAAAATACACTGCTGCCTCTTTATGCCTACATAAACTCAAGGACTGAAGTCTGACTGATTTTAATTGTATTTAATTATGCATTGGGTGATGCCAAATTTCAGACTACATTAACTGAATCAATAACGGAACAGAATCAATATCTGTTCCTTGATGTTATGTATTGCCACTTTCTCTCTCTTCCACTCTTCCACTCTTTCATGACATGCTTCTTTTCACATTTCCTCTGTCACTTTCCCCCACTTAATGTCTGTTTCAAACTAAATTTGTTTATTTTCTAACCCCTTCCCCCTTTTCTCTTTTTGGTCAAAGCAGTTCCTTAGAGGACTAAAAATTAACAACCAAAGTTTAAGTTGACATTTCACATAAAATGTTCAACTGAATTCAGAATTAGGTTATTGCTGCCCAATAGCAAATCTTTTCAATATTCCATAAGCCATTTTTCTTAAACACACTGGAAACACACCATGCCTTTTCAGTTCAGTATCAGGTACAAGGCAGTCCTTTAAGATTAAGAGTCCACCTGGTAATTTTACTTGCAGATTAATACCTTATACTTTTGTGCTTTGCATTATATTTCTCTAATCTCCTTTCTTATATGGAAATGTTATTTAATTGTTTTAATCCATGTGCATTTATTCAGATGTTAGTAAAATATAAACAACACATATTATGGAAAGCAATTTAGTAGGAAAAATAAACTCTATTCAATTATTATATTTACTGCTGTCTTACTTAGGCATTTGCTCAAATATTAGGGTTCGGTTTCCTTGAATTCAGAAAATAAAGAAACATCAAAGAGAAATTCACAAAGACTCAACTTCAGAAATCATCAAAGAAAAATTCAGAAAGACCTCTGCATAGGAGGTCTCTTAGATTTCCAATCCTCCCTATTTTTATTTCCATTTAGGATTAGGGATAGGGCTTTCCTTTATATCCATCCTTTTTTTCTGGCAACTCAAACTGATGTACTTAGAATATCCTCTGATTTTGTACTTCAACAACTCTGTGAAGTACGTTGACCTGGGGAACAATCATTAGAATAAAGCCGCTCATTAAGTTTTCTGGTCAATTGGCTACTTGAATCTGAGTCTCCTTGGCTCAGATCCAAAACTTGAAACTACCAAATTTTTTAATAACATTAGGAAGTGAGGAGTCAGTGTTTAGTGTCAATTGAATTTGATCACTGTAACCTGCATATCTATAGTTTCTTAATAGTCATGTACTTTTTATGTCTGTCTGTCTTTCTTTTTCTCCCCCACATATATCCTAATGTCTTGAAAATAAATAATAGCAGTATATTGTCTTTGTGTCATGTTTAGGGGCTGGCTGGAGTAAACTGGTTGATTAGTATTGAAGATTCTGGATTCAGTACAACTCCTCATTTGAGGACTATTCTTACTAGTATATTCCTTTCCACATTTCTCTGCGAATTAATTAATGCTGTGTGACATTTCTAACATCCTATTTCTTGATAGTAGTGATTAGTCATTTTGACTCATTGGTTATGTGTCCTTGGAGTTGTAAGCTTGTTTCCCCCACCACCACAAAGATCAGTGCATTGATCCATGGCTTTTTTTATTTCTGCATTATCCAATACCACTAAGTGTTGGCCTTATAAATCCATATATTGAAATTTAAAAAAGCTTTCAAATACAATAATTGGGCAAAAGAGAATCAGCAAATGCTTAAGATATAGTCTATCAACTATGTTATTGAACATCTGAAACAAATGAAGCTTAGAAGTGCAGATATGGCTGAAATAAAAACAGCCAATGATACTCAGCAAAGGAGCTGATAGTTCCTAGATGTTATATACTGTACTGGAGACAACAGTTTTGATTTCTTCCAGCTGTTAACTGTTGTGATTGATCAAGTGAAGTGACTAGTAGTATTTTCTTCTAAAGTGCAACAGCTTTTAAAACCAGAATAATTTCAGAAGACGCAGACAAGATACAAAGTTTTACAGACAGTGGCAAGAGGATTTCTTTTATAAAGATATGAACGTTTTGTGTAGCTTCATTCTTCTAATTCATTTTCTGGTTAAAATGTCATTACTATTCAAGTAGGAAACCATGAAACTTTACAGAAACATTTCTTCTAATTGGCTAGTTTCCTTTCCATTGTGGCAATATTGAATAGAATAGTTATCTGTTTTTTCATTCATTAAATACTTGGCTTGGCTTGGTAATATAAAGGTTCAGTATATATGTTGCAGCAATTAACATGTGTCAAATTACATTTATTCCTGCCAAGAATGCTTTTGGAGTCCAAATGGAGTCTGAACATTCAATAAATATATTAAAAAGTATGTTATATAATACTAAACCTGTAGATAAATCTTGATGCTTGATCTCTCTACCAATACTCAAACCATATTTGAATCAACTATTTTGCACTTCCTCCAAAAAAAGTTTTTTTTAAAAAAAACTGTTGTTTAAACTGGCTTATAATATTGGAGCTTGCATGTAGTTTTTGGAGACTATATAACAAAGCTCAGGAGAAAGTAATTCTATTTTTAAATTGGTTACTAAAAATAACCAATCAAGGCATTGAGCTATATTCCTATATCAGTTCACCTTTCCTTCATGCCATCCATTGCCTTTATAAAGATGGAAAAGTCAGTATGTCTGACACATTAGAAGGGAGAAGTGATCTTTTCAGATATGTTTCAATTATGGAATGTCAACTTCAAGAAGGCCTGATAATGTTGAAAGATCTAACTAGATTTATTTTATTTATTTTTTTGCTTTGATTTATATGCCGCCCTTCTCTGGAGACTCAGGGCGGCTTACAATGCGTTAAGCAA
>JANHZT010009097.1:34595-44639 GCA_032468215.1 Stegonotus admiraltiensis | reverse complement strand
TTTGAGCATGTCCACCACATATGATAATATGACCCAGGTATCTGGTGGCACTTCCAGCATTTAGCCGACTTATCTTTGAACATCTTTGCCAACTTCACTGGTGCAAAATGCCATCTATACAAATTTTCTTTATATGCAGTTGACATTGTTAATTTATAGTTCCTATCCCACAGTTTCTCCCATTTATCTAACTCTATTGTATAGTCAAAGTTTTTCGCCATACTATTATTGTCTCCTTCACTTGTTCACTTTCCAATTTAATACCAAATAAGTAGCTATACATTTTCTTTGTCAATTTTCCTTCTGTCCATTAATATCTTATCTAATTCTTTTGATCTTTATAGAATCCATATAGTTTAACATCTTTCTCATATCTAGAATGTATCTGCAATTGTGAGTACCATGCCATATCAATCCTTCGATCGCTCAGTTCTTGTTTAGTTTTAAGTTCTCCCTTTTCATTCAAGATATCTTATATCTAACAATATTTTCCATGTTAATAACATTTGGGTGAATCAGTGCTTCCATTGTTGAAAGCCAAACTGGTATCCTCAAATAATGTTTTTGTCTAGTTTTTTCCTACACTAACAGTAACACATTCCTAATGTAATGTCTTTGGAAGTAACCATGTATTTTATTTTTCCCATACCACAAGAAGGCATGCCAGCCCAACTGCAAATTGTGCCCCTCCGAAGTCAATAGTCTTGTATTCCTCAATACAATCCATTCTTTCACCCATATAAGTACCGCAGCCTGTAATACAATTCTCAATTTGGTAGCCCATTCCTTGCATCTTGCAGCATTTTTAAACTTATTCTTGCTTTTTTCCTTTGCCAAATATATCTTAATATTACTTTATTGAGTTCCTCAAAGTATTTTTTTCCAGTTTTATCAGAATTGTTTGAAATATATATAGTAATCTCAGTAATATATTCATATTTATTGTAGTTATCTTTCCTATTAATGATAATTGCAAATTTGTCCATTTCTCCAGATCTGCTTTAATTTGTTGCATCAATTTATAGTAATTATCTTCTTTAATAGTTATACATCTTGCTGTCAGGTGAATCCCTAAATATTTCACTTTCTTAGTAATCTGAATATCTATTCTCTTCATTAACTTTTTTTTTCTGCACGTCTGTAAGATTTTTAACTAATATCTTAGTTTTCTCTTTATTTATTTTCAAACCTGCCACTTTGCCATATTCCTCTATTTTGTTTTATTAATTTAGGCCCTGTTTCTTGAGGATCTTCCAAAATGAAGACTAGATTTTCTGCAAATGCCTGTAGTTTATATTTTTCCTTTTTTATTTCCATACCTTTTATCTCTGCGTCTTGTCTAATACTTCTATTTAATAAATACCTTTTTAAATGTTAACCTTCTCTGTCATATCTCCATTTACCATCACCTTTGCTGTTTGTTTATAATATATCACCTTAATCATGTTAATAAATCTCTCCCCAAAATCCATATCTTTCAATTGTGCTAGCATAAACTGCCAGTTCACATTGTCAAATGCTTTATGTGCATCAATATTATAATTAATATCATTTGGGACCATGACCTCATCCAGGACTTGGTTTTCTTGTTGGAGCAGTGGCAATGTGATCTGACCAGCTTTCTTTAGCTCTTCTGTCATGGTCAAATCATGCCCTGGTGACTTTGAATTTCCTTTGCACTACCCCCTCCACAGGAAGGCTGAACCCTTTTGATTGGTCCCGCCCTAGTGACTGATGGATCCAATCAGGTTTCAAAAGGGAACTAGGAGAACTAGGCCTGTCCTGCAGAAACTCTGGTGGCCACCTGGAATAGTTACATTTAGTTTATATTTAATTACATTGTAAGTCTACTAGGGAGGAATCTTTCTGATTATAGTGATGGTCATAATTTTCCTTAACTCACTGAACTCTGATATGTTCTACAATGCCACATCATAAAGCTGCAAAGTTGCAAAAATGCAGTATCTCCCCCCAAAAAACTAACGGACTTCTGGAAAACTGCCGTCAATAAGTGAATGTAATATATGCAGCTCTGAAAATTGTCAGTTCTTTATGAAGTACATTGACTTTGTCTTTATTAGAATTCCATATAACATAATTTATGTCATACAGTATTAATGCTTCAAACCAGAGCTATTAAACAGGTTGAAAACATTATCAGACCAGTTATTGGGAATACTTCTTTTAATATTTTATATTGTTTTACAAATGATCACAAAACTAAGGAAAAAACCCCACGTTGTTTTATAGGAAAATCCACTAAACACATTTCATATATAGATTTTCCAGCATGGAAACCTGCAGCCTTCATATATTTGTCCTTTTGCATGTTGTACCAAATTACAGATTCGTTTGGCAGGAACATTTGAAAGGCTAGACTTGATTTCCTAGGTTCCTATTTTTCCTAATAGATCTGCTTAGCAAACATGGGTAACTGCCATAGACTACCGTAATATGTTGATGTAGGAACTCCTGCCAACTCCTCTATGATATATGTCAGATTTATTTGACTGCACCACCTATTTTTTTTCATTTTCTACTTTAATTTCAAACAATTCCCACCAACAAGTAAGAAAAAGCTCCTTTTTCATGTTTGACAAAAAGCCTTTCCCTACATAATTCTTAATCACCTGAGATCTGTTTGGAAGCAGTGCCAGGATTTCAGTCTTACAATCAAATCTACCAGTTTATGAACTGGTTTATGAACAAATCTACCAGTTCTGAACACCAGAATTGGAGTTTTCTCTTTGGTGACATCCATGGTAATGGATGTTGGTCCCAAAAGAGAGTTGCCTGAACAACTTTCATCAGTAAAAGACCTTCCTCATATCAAAATTTGGTGAACTGTTGTGACTTTACTGTTTGAATTAAGGTTTAAATTATGTCTGTTTCTTTGCTTTTAATTTAAATTGTTGGTGGTTCATACCGAAAGCATTTTTTTGTGAAACTGTTGCTGTTCTTTCCTTTTTTGTTTTGATACCACAACATAGTTTTCAAATATTTTATGGTGACACTGTATTTTATTGTCAAGGAACATTTATAATAGGATTTTTATTAGATTCATATCTGTCTTTCCTTTTTTATTTACTTGAACATTTTTATTTACAAAATTTATTGTATTCTTTCAAATTCTTTGGCCTAAAAAAAGGTGGGGGGAAGTGGGGAGGAAACCTTTCCCCCCCTTTTCCCCTCTTTTTTTCCTTCAAAGTACTAAACTTTTTAAAAACAAACAAGGCACTTTTTTTTAAAGTCAAAACTTTCTAATACATCTTATTCTTTAACTTAAACATACAAGCTTTAAACTCAGGGGTGGGTTTCAAAACCCATCACTACCAGTTTGCTCATGGGCATGCTCATGCGCTCGATGTTTCTGCACATGCGCAGAAGCGTCCAGGTGGGTGGGCGGAGCCTCCCACTGCCGCCACTACCGGTTTGCCCAATCCGGGGTGAACCAGTAGCAACCCACCACTGTTTAAATTTCAATAATGCATTTAGCTCCCTCCCTCCAAAGTACCTTATAGAATATTTTTTTTCTTTTATAAACATCCTTTTTAACATACAGAGTTTTTCTTTAAACTGTTACTTCATTTTCTTTTACTTTCTGTTAATACAGGTACCGTCAAATACATTTTCAATAGCTTTTGCCTACTTTTAAAGTTACTTAAGCATTATATATACGTTAAAAAAATACATTTGCAAATTTTGGGTTAAACCTTTCTTTCACTTGCACATATCAAGCAGTGAAAAATGCATCCTGATTCCAGTTAACTCATTGAATTTAAGTCACTACTTCCAGGAGTAAAATCTTTTTCTTCTCTGAAAGTATCAAAGACTTGTAGTCCTTTCTTTTTATCACGAGATCCTCAACCTTGTAATGTTCTTAAAGAAAAAGTCCTGAATTTGTTTATTTTCTCAAACCTGTTCTTTCAGTTGTGTTGAGAGGTTTACATTTAAACCATAGTAATGAGGATGAAAGTGAAAGTTAATATCCAGCTCTTCCCAAGCTGCAATAAACTCCTCTGCATTTTCAGCTACTTGTGAAGATGTCTTGACAGTTTGGTAACATTTTCCACATGTTTGCATCTCAGAAGTACTTTGAGAGGATTTTTTATCCTCAGAGAACAACTGATCCACAAATTGACATATTTTATTTATAGACCTTTCAAATATATCTCTAATACTTTGCTCTACATCTTGGCTTCCTCTTTTGATCACAATCAGAAGATTTTAGCCACCCACTAAAATGAGAAGATCAAGCTACCAGTTACTACAAATGAACAAACAAACAAACAAACAAACAAATAAAATAGTGGTGGTGGTTATTTTTATAACTTCCCCCAATTGAAAAATATTACTATTTGATAATCATGAACAGTTAAATCAAAACAATTAAAAAATTAAAAAATGATAAAAAGCAACAATTAAACGTGAAATAAAATCCAAAAGTGCATCGAAATAAAATATTTACTGTGTTTATGGAATTGTAGCAAGATGATGGTTGTATGTATTTCAGGAAAGAGAATACATGAAACTTCCTGCTATTTCTCTGATCCATTTCTCTGATGGATCACACATGGGGAGGAAATGTTCAGCAGGTCTTCTTACTTAAAAGTTCTCACCAAATAAAATAATGTACTGCACTGAAATTAATTAATCCTCTCTATATTAAAACAATTGATTGGAGGTAAAAAAAAAATACACTCAGACAGAATGATAGAAATTTCTGTTTAATAGATAATATAAATAAATAATACATAATAAACTCTGAACATTCGACTTCAAGTTGTATATAACTACTTTTCAAGGTTTTTATTTGTAATTATGATGCAGCTGTGAATTTATTGTATGTCTACATTTTGGTTATTTTTATGTTTGTAGTCTTATATAAACATTCTATAATCATTTTGCTTTAATGGCAGCATTTTCAGTTATAAAAGCTGGAACTCCTGATTTCATTGCTTTTTCATCATTATTGTTTAATAAAGCTGCTCATGCCATGAGATTTACTTTTATAGGATCCATCATTCCATAAGAACACTTAACTAGAACGATAGAACATTGACAAAGGGTAATAAAGATCAGATTATCCCTTTCATTAAGAAAACAAGAATCAACCTCCATTAAGTTAATATCCATTAAGATTAAACTTCAGAAAATCACCATTTGAGATGAGGATAGCCCTGTGGTTATTTAGAAGGCCTTAGGCAAGGGAGAATGAAGATCCTTTGTTTTTGTTAATATCTGTTTTTTGCCCTCTTTATTTTTTAATTATTAATAATATTATTTTCTAAATAATGTTGACTGCAATATGCTGCAATATGCTGTACATGAGTCTGTCCTTGAGAACCACCAAGAAACTTAAGCTGGTCCAGAATGGAGTGGCATAGGCAGTAATGTGCATTCCTTGATATGCCCATGAAATGTCATTGCTTTCTGAAGTGCAGTGGTTGACAGTCTTTTTCCAGGCACAATTCAAGGTGCTGATCATTACCTATTACGTTCTACATGGAACAGCTCCTAGTTACTTGATGGGCTGCCTGTTTATCATTGTATTTGCCCTGTCTTTCAGTCTAACAGGATTTGGAATGCTTTGTCATCTTTTAAGATCTTGAAAATGCACCTTCTCTGTAGCAGTGACTATAGGCAACCCGGAATGAGGTTCCCCTTGAGATCTGAACATGTCTCACCCTTCTGGGATTATATTTAAAGATGTAATTCATCATCATCATCATTTTAAATGCTTATCAGTATTTTTTTCTTCTTTGTTTTAATTGTTACAAGCTACTCAGCATCATTGGGAGTTTGGCAGCATACAATGTGATAAATAAACATATAATCACATTCAAACATATAATACATCTCACATTCAGGATACAATGCAATTATTGTAGTTATGTACTTACTTGAGGGACTGCCTGTCATTACTTAGAATTATTACACTAAACAAATTCATTATTCAGTTTATAATATCCCTTCACAGATTTTTTTTTACAAAATATTTTACCAAACCATAAGAGGCAAGAATAAAAAAATAACTTCAGTTTTTCCCACCTTTGCCATTGATTGTCCTTTCTACTACAACTGATTTTTTCTCTTCTTTTTAATTTTAATTTTGTATTTTTCTACCACAAAAAGAAGTGTAATGTGTGTTTGTGTGCGAGAGAGTTTTTGATATTTCTTTGCTTGAGAGCAGTTTCTGTGTGATTGCGTGTGAGAAAAAAAATGATTGGAATATCTAGATTTATGGGTGGGGAAACAGGAAATGGATTGTTTAATTTAATCAATTATTTTTTTCTCTGGCCCTGCTTGATTGCAGTGTGGCTTCTGGTAGTATATATATATATATATATTGCATACCACTGAAGCTTTTGTGACATGTCTGCACTCTCCTTGTGACACAAGCTTTCCTATGGGAATCTAAACTAACACCTATTCCCAGCTTCTTGTTATCAGCACTGCTAGCACACACTGGCCCCAGCACATTTGTTTGGGTTAAGCATATAAACTGGATATATGACAAGTCATGGCAGCTGCAGGCATAACAGAATTTTATTTTATTGAAAATACTTTTCAATCCATGCTTAAAAACTCCCATGGTTACCTCTAGTGTTTTTTTTAGTCCAATGAGTTTATAATTACAGATTGAAAAATAATAGAAAACAGAACATACCCACCCACACACTCATACATACTTACCAGATCCATAACCCTGCAACTCTGCATCAGACAAATATCAGAATGCATCCTTTAAAAAACAACAGGCAATGGAACCATTTGTGAAAATCTCCCCAATTCTGACAACAAAAACATCATAAAATGAAATTAGGACTATGCAAACTATACTCGGTTGTTGATCAATGCTGGAGGTAACCTTCCAGCCCACTCCTTATTATCACTGAAAAACTCTGTTGTGATTTGTTCACGGTTGGGGAACACGAAGTGGCAAAAACAGATTCTCCAATAGCATTTCAAAATAATTTTCCAAATGATAGTTTGTATAAACAAAAGGCCTCCTTTTTAATTAGCCTGCCCAGTCTTTTATCTATCCAGAAATTCTCAATAAAGCTATCCAATAACTTTGAATGGTCAAATTACAAAGTACTAGGATAAGCACCGTTGAGCCCAGCCTCTCTGATACAAATCCCTTTGGTGTTAAGGGGGCATTTATGGATTAGAACGAAACAGGGAAACTCTGAGAGGTAGCTCAGAGTCACTCTTACCCTGAAACCCACCCAAGTAAGAATTGCACTGAAAAATTAATCACTTGAATTCTCAGCATCCTATATACTGTATAACTCATATCTAGGCTTGCTGTTTTATTATTATTTGTAAGTTGAACTAAATATGCAACTTCTTTAATTACTGAGCTCTTCACTATAGTTATCAAATTCCACATTAATTGTCCTGTTCTTAACTATATAGTTTTTACACTTAGAAAACCCCAAGCACTTGCATTTCATATTATTCATTCTTTAAACTTTAAGTTAGAAGAAACATCTGTGTTCCCATATTACTTTGTGTGGGTATTTTTATTGGTTATAGCCCTTATTTTAACCTTAAAACTAAAGATAGCATTGAGAATTCAAACACCAACCCACTTAATGACTTGGTGATTATGTAAGTTTAACAACTTAAATTGACTTCATTTAAGTCATTCATCTTTCAATAATCTAGGAGTTTTAAAGGTTTTCTAGTTTTGTTGCAGGAAATTACATGACTCAATTCAAAATTTACTTTTGAGTAGATGTGTGTGTTACTATTGAAGTATAAAAGAAAAAGCATTAAATATAACACAAGGTTTTATTTAGGATCAGTCCTTCAGTTCTGATTCAAGCAATTCCCAGTGGTCTCATATTCAAGAGAAATCCAGACATTTGTCTGTGAAAGAATGTTTGCAATCTGTTAAGGTTGCAAAATAAGAGAATTCTTGTAAAAAACATGATAAGGGTATGACATGAGCTATCATGTTTAGTCTCCAAGAATCTTGTCAAATCCTAGCAAAGGGGGGAAAATTTAATGGTGATGACACCCTAACCTTGAATCACTAAAGCAAATTTCACAGCATACCAATATTAGACATATATATGTGGGTTACTTTATTCAAAAAAGTGACTTAAACATTACTTTAGATTTATTGAAAAACTTGCATTGTTTTCAATAATTCCTCCATCTATTCAAAGCATAAGAGTATAATTAACATCCACATTAACAGTGTGCTGTAGCCTTCACTTACACATTCAACGAAACTTAAGAATAACATTGGTCTACAAATTTTGGGAATTTTTTGACCTCTGAGATAAAATGTGTTAATTTTACATATTTTGATTAGATGGATTAGAAAACAGATGATAAAGGTGCTGGTTGGGTAAAGTTTTCAAGATATTTCACAATAAAGATTTATACATAAGCAAGTTTATTTGTTTACAAGGGAGGGAGGTGTCTAGTCAACATGATGCTCGCAATGTCTAGACAAAGTACAGTAGAACAATTAAAATGGTACCACATGGAGGTGTATAAATTTATCTTCACTTTGTGAACAGCAAGGCAGATGACTATGAAAAACATGTGCAAAATTTGCTTAGGTTCTATAAAGCACTTGGTGCAAACATGTCACTGAAAGTTCACTTCTTACATTCGCATTTAGACTGTTTCTCTTTGGACTGTGGGGCAGTGAGTGATGAGCATGGGGAAAGATTCCACCAAGATATTTCAGGCTTGGAGAAAGGATACTAAGGGAAATAGAGTCCGTCCATGCTTGCCAATTACTGCTGGAATCTCCCCAGGGATGATCCTACTGCAATTCACAAGAAAAACCAAAAAGTGTAGTTTACATACTGAATAAAAATGGAACCTTGTCGTTTAATCTGATGTTAGAGCTTGTCAGTTTTTCATACAAAAATCATGAAAATGTTACATGAAAAACCAGTAAATTTATTTATTTATTTATTTATTTATTGGTTCGATTTATATGCTGCCCTTCTCCAGAGACTCAGGGCGGTTTACAATGTGTTAAGCAATAGCCTTCATACTTTTGTATATACCTGCTTAGTAGGGCTTTTGGCATCCCCTAAGCGGTGTTCTTTTTACACAAAGTCAGCTTATTGCCCCCACAATCTGGGTCCTCATTTTACCTACCTCGAAAGGATGGAAGGCTGAGTCAACCTTGAGCTTGGTGAGATTTGAACTTGCAGTAATTACAGGCAACTGGCTTTACTTTAACAGCACTTTAGCCACTGCGCCACCAAGGCTCCTTAATGGAAAGTTATGTTATTGGTAACAATAAAAAGATAAATTTATAATGTTTGGGTGTGGCACCATTCTCATTGCTATATTACATTTTTCAGAAAAGTTATGGTGCATAATCGCACATCCTCTTGTAATTTTAAATTATTTTGATGCAGTTTTGACCTGAAGCTGTATCTTGGAAACTGGAGCCAATTAATACTCAGGACTTAATTTTCCTTTACTAGTGATCCAATTCTGGTAAAATTAAGCTACTTTCATTTCTGAGGCTTTCTCCTTGTAGACCAGTGTAATTACCCAAAAGTAGAAGGACTGGAAACTAATGGATATTATGCCCTACTTATACACTAAAATTCTATGAACACTTAGGAATATATTTGACAGATTGCATTAAGATTGATTACTTATTAAACATAGATAATCAGATAAATATAATTCTGAAGCATGTGTTTTTCTATATCAAATTATCTATTCATCAGATTATTCATTTGAGTCAGCTCACATTTATTTTATTTTAAAATGGTGACTCCCACATCTAGTGAATTCACAACAGAATGGAGAAGATTTTTTTTTGCCTTAAATCATTGCCCACTGAAAATGGCAAGAGTTAACATAGTGATAAATAATTTTCAGCATCAGTTCTGACATTTATATCTATAAAAATGCACATGATCAAAGATAAAACCCTCTAGAATGTATATGGGTCAATATAAAAGGGGGAAAAGTGACATTACCATAGGTGTATATAACAGGCCACAGAACCAATCAGAAGAAATAGACGAACTCTTTGCCAACCAGTTA
>JANHZT010009096.1:5946-17465 GCA_032468215.1 Stegonotus admiraltiensis | reverse complement strand
TCTATTCTATTCTATTCTATTCTATTCTATTCTATTCTATTCTATTCTATTCTATTCTATTCTATTCTATTCAGTGTGATAACAGCAAGTAAAATATTAGAACACATTAGAAACTTTTGAAAAATATTTTTAGTAGTACCTCATGCAAAACTTGATAATTTCCATAGCATTGTTTTCTTGTCCAAATTCATTAGATATTTAATTTTATATGAATCAGGCCAAAATGATTTTCTTATCAAGTAGTTCTCTAGAAATCTTCCACTTGCTGAAGTGGAAATAGGTAATACAATAAATGATGGGTAAAATCTTCTATAATTTCCTTGGAACAAGGGTAGAAGTGCATTCTATATGAGCTATTGAGAAATTGTCCCTCTAATATCATTTGTTGGAACCATAGTCTTGTGGTGCCTCTTGAAGGGATGTCACTGTAACTTAATTCAGATGATGTTCACATTCAATTTTGATTTCATTAAGGGTATACGAAGGGATAATTTTATTTTCTGATAAGTTAAACACATTTCTTTGGGCAAAGACATCCAGCATCCTGTTTTAAAATAATAGCTTATTATTTGCATTAGTTGAATTTAGAAAATAATTTAAAAACCAAAGGAATACGTAGAATTGGTTAAAAATGTAAATCAATTGGTGCAAGAAGTGGAGAAATTCATTTACTCCAGGAGGCATTGCTTGAGAAATCAGGGATCAGACACTGAAAGGAATCTAGCCCAATAATTAAATGTCCTTACAATTATTCCAACTTTAATTGGGGATATACAGTTTCTGCATAGAAAGTGGGATAGCTATTATTATTATTATTATTATTATTATTATTATTATTATTATTGCTACAACTAAAACAGTTCAGAGGAGCTTGTTTTGAAAGAATGCCATATCATAAGGGTAGAAATTCTGCATAACTCTACTGCACCTGAAAAGTAAGGAAACAACTTGGTTTTTACAAGAGGAAGGAACGGTTGACTACCATTTGTACCCCAGAATTTTATTGTTCTTTTGGTAGCATCATAAAATTTTAGATTACCTGAAGTGGGATGGGGAATAAAACATTTAACATAAGGGTTCTTCCAGTTCTCTTTGGACAGTCTAACCTCTAAGATGTTTGTATCATTGCCCATGTTAACATTCATTTATCAGTTTTATCACATTTGTCAATAATGTGCAGGGGTGAAATGTAAAAATTGTTACTACCAGTTCTGTGGGCATGGCTTGGTGGGGTGGGTAATGTGACTGGGTGGGCGTGGCCAACTTTTTTTTTTACTTTTAAAAGCATTTTTCCTACAATCTCTTCAGCAGAAGAGGTTGTAAAAAAAATGCTTTTAAAAGCCTCTGACGATCCCAGCTGAGCCGTGCGATCATCAGAGGCTTTTTCTTTTTACTTTTAAAAGCATTTTTTTCAGCGGAAGAGGTTGTAGAAAAAATGCTTTTAAAAGTTAAAAAAAAAAGCCTCTGATGATCGTGCGGCTCAGCATGGGGGATTTTTGCTACCGGTTCTCTGAACCACCTGCCACCATCGCTACCTGATCGGGTGATCCGGTCCAAACTGGGAGCATTTCACCCCTGATAATGTATCTTTAGAATCTATGGAGGGTAGGAGGGAGTGCCATATACCCTGTTTCGCCCAAAATAAGACATCCCCTGATAATAAGCCCAATCAGGCTTTTGAGCACACGGCAATAAGGCCAAGCGCTTATTTCAGGGTTCAAAAAAATATAAGACAGTGCCTGATTTTCAGGGAAACACAGTATTTGTTTGACATAATGTCTTTTTTTGCTCTAGGAGAAGTTTATATTCCTTTTTCTTCCTAAGCCGTTCCATAATTACCCATGAGGAACAACTGTCTTTTGCTCTCCTTGCCAAATTCTTAACCATACAATGTGCTATTCTACATTCCATACCAAACTTGTGGCAATGTTGTTGGTGAATTGAACTTAATTTAGAGGCGCCCTGCCTTAATTCTAGTTTTAAATGATCAGCTATTTGTTGATAGTGGTTCAGGGTAACTGGAAAAGTTGGATCAGCATTAATAAATTTAAGCTGGCATCTGCTGATGGTTTGAATTATTATTCCAGTGATTTTATCAGCTAAATTAACGGACAATTTTAATTTTTATGGCCTCAAAGTTTTAGTATAAACATGTGGCCATTATATATTTTCAACTTCCACTATCTTCAAAGACAGTATTCAGGAATATAATAGGTTAGTGATCATACAGCTTAGTGGAATAACCTCCATGTTTTGAAATGTTCAATTATTATTGTTCTACTCAATGATTCATGTAAAATTACCAAAAAAATCTCTGGGGTAAAAGCCATTCAGAATGTGAAAATTCCATTTTAAATTTATCTCATCCTCCAAAATTTCCTCTTGATAATAAAGTTTTTCATAATATTTTTGAATTATTATTTGCTTTTCTTCATTTCTATAATGCAATTTCCCCTCTTCATCTTGTAAATGTTTTATTATTTTCTTCTCCTTCTCTTTTTTTATTTTATATGCTAACCATCTTCCCGGTTTATTTGCATTTTCAAAGAATTTCTGTTTAGATGCTCTTAATTTATTTGCTAAAAATTCTTGTTCGTTTAAGTTTATTTTATGCTTTTTCAGTTCCAATCGCTTCTTAATTGTTTTATTTTGTTTATATCTTTTTGGAACTCTTTCTCTAGATTTTTATAGTCCTCTTCCTTCTGTTTTTGTCTTTTCCTTTTATTCTTTTTTCCCAAATATGTTATTGCCAGACCCCTGATATAGGGGTTATCATTTCCTGTACATTCTGAAGTGATGTATCTCCATTTTTATTTGTTTTGAAGAAAAACTCTAATTCTTTTTCCATAAACTGTTGGATGACCTTTCTATTCAAATACACATTTATCATGGTCAAGGATAGATATGATATGGATGTCAACAGAACTGATAGATAATATACAAGAAGGAAATATTGGTTCAAACATTTGGGCGGATCATAACCCAATGACAATAATATGGAAAGGACAAAAGAGAAAGACAAGATGGACTTTGAATTCCATTTTAAATTTAGATGCCCTGCTAGGTTTAAATTAAGTCCTTCCAAGTATAAGGGAAAGTAATGGCCCAATGAAAGTCAAAATGATAGCTACTCCCCCCACTCCACTAAAATTCTTGCAGTTCAATGCTGGATAAAAGTGGCTAGATGTGGCAATTATGCATGTTGCCCAGAGATTATCTGACAGAGCAAGTGAGACTTCATCTCACTCCCTATAAAGCTATTTTATAGTCTATTAACGGAGGGCAGGAAAGTGGGGTGAGCATATTCTTGTTAACTGAATGTTAATTTTGGATGCATACTGCTGCATTTGGATGGCTGTGACACTAAAGAAATACCATATAACATTTTTTTCTTCATGAGATCAACCAGGTGATGTGAAGTGTGGTACTGAATTGTCCTAGGCTTCTTCACCAGAAGAATTTCAATGTTCATAACTGAGGTTGCTGATTTAACTAAATGGCTCAGGATTTCAGATCAACTGTGACAATCATGGAATTATTCGCAGCCAATATCGGTCCCCACTGTAGTAGAAAGGTAAACTTTGGATTTGCTAGTCTTGTCAGTGATCCTAGTGATCAAAAGATGAATAAGCTTCATATAACTCCATTATCATGAATAAAGAAGTTCCTTATCTGTTTTAGACTAATGGCCGGTTACTGCAGGAAACTGTTTTGACACTGATAGATCTAGATGGTAATTTGAATACTCTTGTGGAATTCCCAGATACTGTCAGTGGGAACAATTGTGGAAGAAGTAGAGATGACCTGGGAAAGCTTTTAAGTCCCAGCTTTCTTCTTACAAAGCCAAATTAGCCTTAGGCAGCTTGGAATAGTGAAATTAGTGGGCTCTAAGCTGAAGAACATGTGAAGAAATTCTTACGACTGATCATATTCAACATGAGGTAAAGCCCATTTAAAAACTCATTTGGATTCTGACACCACTACAGCAGAAACTTATTTCTCTGCCTCTGTTGCCTTCAACCAAGATTGGCCAGTGTGGCTTGTAAGCAATTTACATTGTTGTTTATGGATAACGAGTGATTAACTCCACCTCAACTTGAGCTCCTGTGCTGAGGTTCATATGGTGTGATAGTCTTGAGCAGTGATGGCGAACCTTTTCGGCACCCAGTAGAACATCGTGCGCGTGCATGTGCGTTTGTCTGGGCCACACTCCAGAAAAACTGAACTTTCGGGTTCTAGTGCGCATGCACACCTGATGATCAGCTGGTCGGTGTGCATGGTTTTTGGCATTGCAGTGCGCATGAAGGACAGCTGATCATCGCATGTGCATGCAGGCCAGAAACCCGGAAGACAATCAGTCAAGGCCGCGCGTGCGGGGCGACATGGCTTCATGTGCCACTTTGGGCAAGTATGCCATAGGTTCGCCATCACGGGTCTAGAGAAAACAATGAGGACTGTAAGATACTAAAGAGAAGAAACAGAGATTCTTGAGCTCAGGATTGGGTGGGAAGCATGAAAAGATAAGAATCAAGAGTAGTCTGCCTTGATTATACTATTGGCAATTCTTTCAGGATTCTGAACATTACATTAACTTACCAGCAATAAATACATTTACAGAGTGCCAAGTGATTCTTCTTTCAGGCCTTTCAGAGCTTCACGTAGGGGTATAACTTCAGCAACATTTATCCTATTATTTTGGATTCTCTCTAGCTTCTAGATCTTGACATGGACAGTATGTGTGTGGAGAGATGACGGATCCTGCTGGTTTACTAAGATGTTATCTTTCCTGGCCAATTAATTGGTTAGAATGGAATGTTAAACTTTAATTCTTGCATTTAATTCTGAGTAAAATGCCCTGTTCTATTTATATATTTGAGTACCGAGCTAGAGATGGATAGTACTGAATTAATAAATAAAAAGGCATTCAAAGTATGTCCAAAAGGGTCACTACTCCCACAATATTAGGATAGCCTTCTTCCCCCATACCTTTTAATTCAGCACCGGTTTCTAAAACAGAGGGATTATTTATTATAAAAATAATAGCAATGATAGTATTTCTCACTAAAATAGCTCTGAAGTGGTTGGCAGTGTCAGCTGTAACCGTTTCCCATTTACTTAACTTTATAAACATTTGAGAAGATTTAAGCTATTTCCTGTGCTTCATGGCATGGCCTCCCACACCCAGAGCACTTTACATCATCCAGCTAGAATGCACCAGGGGGAATGCTCAGTGCTGTTCAGCAAGGAATGGTTTTGTTTAAAATTTGCAGGATTTCTGAGGGAACTTTTGCCCTGCATTTGTTTCATGGAAAGACACAAGCGTTGCGTGAGAGAGACAAGAGCGTCAGTATGCTGACATTGCATGGTATGAGAGGGCATGGATATAAAGGTGTTGATTCGATTGACAGATGTCTTATAGAGGAAATGTTATCAATCAAATAATTGGTAAACATAAACTAGTGTATATTAATTATCTAATTACAGATCCATCAACCAAAGGCAATGCTTGCAGTGGATGCAGTTAAAACATGCTGCCCAGATTCACTTGGTTGAGTTGGGCAGCCTATAGAAATTGAATGAATGAATAAATGAATAAATAAAATAAAATAAAATAAAATAATAAACAAACAAATGCCTCAAAGATGCTATGATGGGAATACTGCATTATGACTTGTTTCTTGAGTTAAGGATGAGCCATGAAGAGGCCAAATCAGCCTCTGAATAGAAATAACAGGAGATGATTTAGGCCAGTGTTTCTCAACCTTGGTAGCTTGAAGATGGGTGGACTTCAACTCCCAGAATGCCGCAGCCAGCAACGCTGGCTGGCGGATTCTAGGAGTTGAACTCCACTCATCTTCAAGCTTGCAAGGTTGAGAAACACTGATTTAGGCTAATTAAGAGTAAGAGGGATAGCCCAAGCGTTTGTAGTACCTACTTTATGAGCAAGGCTGCCCTTGAAACTTTTTTTAAAAAATAAACTTTGAATGAAATTCAAAGCAGATCTCTGCAGTTCAACTGGCTAAGCAGTCAATAAAATGGCAAATGTGGAAGCAAACATAATGTCTCTCATGAGAGTGCAATATATGACATACAGATAAATATGAATAGATGTAGAGATAGAGATACAGATGCATTCTGATTTGAGTTCAAGCAAAGACGTTAGTGAATAATTTAAAGATGAAGCCAACACAGCCGCATGCAGCTGTTGAGAAAAAAAGTATTTAATACTGAGGATGTGCAGAAAAAGGTTCAGAAATAAATACATTAAAATGCTTTTTCACCATCATGGTAGATGATGGCAGCAAGCTGACCCTGGCTGGTTTTCCTGCAAAAAAAGTTAAGCATTTGATATGTGGGTGTAACACCACTAGGAAATGCTAGATTGGAAAGCTGAAGAACAAATATCATGGAAGAAGGAAATAGAAACAGGTAATGTATAGCTGTCAAGAAAATTCCATGAAGTTATGAGTATCAACTTAACTTGAGGGAGCATGAGCCGTGATGGCACAGTGGTTACAGTGTAGTACTGCAGGCTACTTCTGCTGACTGGTGGTTGCCTGCAATTTGTCAATTCAAATATCATCAGGCTCAAGGTTGACTCAGCCTTCCATCCTTCCGAGGTGGGTAAAATGAGGACCCAAATTGTTGGAGGCAATATGCTGACTCCACCACTTAGAGATGATTATAAAGCACTGTAAAGCGGTATATAAGTCTAAGTGCTATTGCTATTTACTTTTACTATGTGGTAATCTTGATTGGATTACTTCATTAGACCTTAAAAAGAAACACAGAAAAAAGGACCAAAAGGACTGGATCTATTCCAAAATGAGAGGAGTGTATGCTTATTCTTTTAGCTCAGAAACAAGTTCAGGAAAGAAGAGCATGGCTTCTGGAACTCTTTTTAATCTCTTATAAATACTGTAGCTTAGCTCCATGTCTCATGACCAGAAAGATGAGAGGGAGCATAGAATGAAAGTATTGGCAATATTTTGAGCTGCCCACATGCTTCTCTCACAGGGATGTTCTAAAATATTTTTTTCAATATAGAATTCTAAAAAAGTCTCCACAGCCTTCAGCCAGATCCAGCCCAATTTTGAATGCAAGCTTTATTTTTTCCAATTTCTCCTGACTATGTCATTTAGTCCCTTTTTCTTCAGATTTTAGAGAGAAATATAACAGAGAAGGGGAAAAAATGAGTTCTGACCTCTTTTGTACAATTTCCACCAAGGAGATATCCAACAGAAAGCAGGAAATCTAGGACAGATGTAATAGCAGAAAACATTAAAATCACTAGCAAATGTATACCCTGTTTCCCCAAAAATAAGATCCAACCAGAAAATAAGTCCTAGCATGATTTTTCAGGATGCTCATAATATAAGCCCTAACCCCAAAATAAGCCCAGTTAAGATTGTGAGCCAGATGGGTCCATTTAGTACCATATTTTCACCAAAATAAGACCTAACCAGAAAATAAATGCGCCTTTTGGAACAAAAATTAATATAAAACCCAGTCTTATTTTCAGGAAAACACGGTAACAATAGTCACCTATTCGGACAAATTTTAAAAGGGCTTAGATTTGGCAACTGGGAATAATGGCTACATGTTTTCTCCAGTTACACTGATATAATACCTTTAAATACTAGTTGCTGGGATATTCTCCCACTGGGGGTAAGGTCATTCCCATACCTCCTGGTCTTCTAAAAATGAAAACCGGGATCTGCTGCCTACTTCCTGGCCTGAGGCCTGTGCTAGGTTGGGGGTGGATCATGGAGTTCTCCACACCTAGGTTATGGTTTTTAACTTTCCTAGTTACTCCTAATTTTAATTGCCTTATATTACCGTTTTCTTTAACGTATTATTATGTACACCCAGAGTTGCTGTAACAATAAGTTGGGTGGCATAAAATTAATTAATTTATTTATTAATTACATAAATACGTATGTACATAAATGGAAGTATTCTTAAACGTGTGTCCTCTTTACCATTGACATCTGAAGGACTCTTGAACTAAACAGATACATGTAATTCTTGACTTAGCAACAGAAAGTTTGGACTAAATTGTGGTCATAAGACGAGGACTGCTTGTATAGATCACAGACTTAGGAGAAGAGATATTAGTGTTTCAACACTAGTAAGGAGAAAAATGTGTCAACATACCTCAAATATCTGAGTAGGAACTTACTGAGAAAACAACACAACTACTCCAGGGGTGGGTTCTACTTACCTTTACTACTGGTTCACATTGTGCCCACGTGTACTCTTCTATGCATGCACAGAAGCTTCTGTGCATGCACAAATCACCTATGATGACATCTGGGTCAGTGGGCGGAGCCTCCTGCCGGTTTTACTACCGGTTCTTGCGAACCAGTCTGAACCTGGGGCAAACCACCACTGGACTACTCATAAGCAATTTTTAATGAAAGTATATATTACTGATGGAGTGAAAATGATGGGAAAGGACAACAAATACAAAGAATGTTATTTATTAATCTGCAATCAGAATGACTTTCAACCACAACAGACAATCATTACTCCCAGCCAGCGAATGTGGGTATTTATAGAACCACTAAAAAAATCCTGCCCACAGGGCTTTAGTGATGGTTATTGCCTGAGAATCACACAAATGCTTAGTGCATATGTTTAAAAGCAAGAGGGTGAGTCGAGCAAAAAGAATAATTGAAACACAGTAAGCTGTGCAATTCATAAACTGCCAGTTTATATTTGTATATTAATTGTGACTGATTTCTATCAAGATGCCTGCACTGTTGGGCCTGACGCTGGAACAGGCTGAGAGAGAAGCTGTCTTATCCCAGAGAAGATATATCTTCTCAGAGGCCTTGCTTATTTTAGTCCAATTCATTATGGCTTTCTGTTGTCCCTCACGGTCCAGCACAAATCTTGCAACAGCAGATGTTATTGTATAACCTGTCTGCAGCAAAAATTTATCTTGCCCATGAGAACTATTTGGCTTTTTCCTGTAAATTTCTTTTCAAGAGAAACAGTGCAGCCCAAAATTCACACCCATTGCATACCTCTTGGAACACATTGTGAATGACTGCATTACTAAACTTTGTGGCAAGGCAGTTTCCAGGATCGTACATATGTAGAACATCCCTGACATGCAATCCAAGAAGATAATCGGTTATGAAACATCGGCTGTTTCCTCCTGCTCTTTCCCTCATACTCAGGGGTGAAATCCATAGTACTTGTCATAAAAGGAGAGCCATTCACACAATGAGTTGAAGCAGAACTCTGAAGCAGTAGCAAGGGTCATCTACTATCCTCCATACGATGGGAGATTCAAATGAAATTCAGAACAATGAATCGCAGCATACTTGTCCCAAGTTTAAGTCACAAACTAACGCAAAAGAGGTGTGGCTTCATTACATCAGCTATTCATTCTACAGTGGGAATCAGATAAAATCTAGGCTTGTTTCCATACAAAACATATGTTGGACCACTGTGCTTCTCCCTGTTGTGGTAGCTGAAGAACTGGAAGGAGACAACATTGTACTTCTCCCCAATTACAACAGAGAAGAAGAACATGGAAGCAGTAGTCCAAATATTTCATATGGAGAGGCAGGAGTTTCAATTTCTGTCATATTGTTAAAAGAATTGTGTATACCATAATAACATCTATCTCGATGTCTCTGGAGAACAGCTGCCAAAGTCAAGGGGTACATGAATAAGCGGTGTGATCTGATATAAGCTTCCTATGCTTCAACACATTGTATACATTTGACAGGGGGCGAAATAAGCTACTTCCCACAGGAGAGAGGTTAGACAATGTGATGCTGTACAGTGTAGAACTAGAGATCTTTGCTGGAGAACAAAATTAAATCACATTTCACATGAATGATGAAAATTCACCAATCATTTTTCTTCTTCTTTTCCTGCAACATTGGCTGTTTTTAAATTTTGGCCAAAAGGAAAAAGTTCTATCTTGCATAATAACCCATGTGACAGCTCACCAGCATTCTGGAAGGTTTATGAGATGGATTGGTCTTCCTACTCACTTCATATCAAACCACTGAGCTGCACCTGTGATTTGTCCTTTGAACTAAAAGTCAAAAGAACTATTTTCAGTTTCACTACACCAGGATGTGGAGAGATGAAAGCAAGTGGTCAACAGCAGCCAGGAATAACCTTGGAGTAGCCAAAGTAGCACTGGAGATACTGAAATGTCACCCTGCCCCCATAAAAGTAAAAAAAGTAAAAAAAAGTGGCATTGAGTAGCAGAAAAATTGCATTACACAACTTGGGGGCAGAACCAGGAACACAAAGCTGGTGGAACCTGCTTTTCTTTCCTGATTTAAATCCATGAATATATCAATCTTTTTCTTTTGAGACGGGTCTATAATTTTTTTTAAAGACAACAAACTTTTTAAAAGAAATCTAGCACTCTTCTAGAACATTTTACAGCCAATGGACCCTTTGGCTGTTGCTGTCCAGTCCATGGCATCGGCGATGTTGGCAGCAGGAGGTGGGGCATCAGCAGTAGGGGCAGGGGACATTGGCAGGGGGCATTTTTTGTGGTGGTGGTATAGGGCAGCAGCAATGGGAGCAGGGGGTGCAGGCATGGCAGCGGCAGGGGGCAGAACAGTGAGGGGGCAGTCCCAGTTTCTCATGTGCCCCCTTGGGAAAATCAATTGCCCACCCCTGTTCTACAAGATTGCCAAAATCAGATATATAAGGCCCAGTTAGATATTACATAGGCAGGTATGGAATCCACATGACTGATCTCTCTGGAAACCCAAAAGAATATCATAACAGAGGCTAATGCCTAATCTAGGAAGAAGGTTCTCAGTTTTGGATCACATTATCACCAACATTACCAATGGTTTCACAAATCATTCATTCAGCACAATTTGCTTTGGAAGAAGTAGAAGACATTCAGTCTTTTCTCCTTCTCCTTCTCCTTCTCCTTCTCCTTCTCCTTCTCCTTCTCCTTCTCCTTCTCCTTCTCCTCATGGTACATGCAGCCCTTCCTTTCAAATATCTCTCTCTCAGAGTTTATAATAGCTGTACTTCTCAGACAGCTTATGAAAAGGAAGATGGACTGTATATAACCCTGGTGGCGAACCTATGGCACACATGCCAGAGATGGCACTCAGAGCCCTCTAATTCATTAAAGCAATTATTGTTGGGGGTTTTTCAGACTTCTGCATCTTGAAACAGATAAGGCACTTGAAGCAACATTTCAGAATTCATTTAAAGCATGGCATCACCCTATCCATGTTGTAATGTTGCCACATAATGCAAAGTAACAGTGCAAACAACTGAACGAAAACAACGCTAGACGGGGGTGGGGGGTGGAGAAATCATAACATTGGTATTTTTGCAGGCAACTCCATATGAAACATGACATCCAATACTGAGAAAAAGGGATCGATTTAAATTTAACCATGTATACCCCAGATAACCAAGAAAGACAACACATCACGGCTGGTGACTCCCAGGGGGAGAGCCTTCTCTGTGGCAGCTCCTGCCCTCTGGAATGACCTACCCCCTGAGCTACG
>JANHZT010009095.1:20996-35504 GCA_032468215.1 Stegonotus admiraltiensis | reverse complement strand
TTTTGGCTGTGCACCGCCCTGAGTCCTTCGGGAGAAGGGCGGTATATAAATAAAATTATTCTAATTCTAATTCTAATAACGCATTGTAAGCCGCTTAACACATTGTAATAATGCTTAACACATTGTAAGCCGCCCTGAGTCTCCAGAGAAGGGTGGCATATAAATCAAAGCAAAAAAAAAAAAGCTCTGTTCTGTTGTTCTTTTAAAATCTTTAAGTTTATATCTATACTGACAGTTGAAATAGTCTGAGATTGTGCCTAAAAGGCAAATACTGTTGTACAAGAAGTACAAGAACATTTAGCTTAAAAAGCAAGGCTAAAACTAAGGTGTTTATTTCATTAGCTTTATTGTGTGCCACCCATAATTTTTTCTTTAAAAAACCCCTCATAATATAAACAAAAGGAGATGGATTATTCCTGTAAAAGTGATACCTTAAGTAACGCCATTTTAATCACCTTATTTTACCTGTATATTCATTATAATCATTATACCTTGTATGGCCTTATTATATAACCAAGTGTGAAGAATGTGAGACAGGGAACTACGTTATTCCTGTGCTTGTTTTGCTGAACATATGAAAAACATCTTTGGGGAAGTACGTTTTTGGTAATTTCCAAAATGGGCTTGTTTTTCTGCCTACCCAAGGAGGGGAAGTCCACTGATAACAATACCCAGTAACCTGGGTCATCATGACCTAGGACATTTGGGGTATTCTTGTAGGTTATTTTGATGGAAATAACAGGAATTTCCAGGGTGGAATATAATCCAAAGACGTATATAAGACCTGAAACTAATACTCTCGGGACTCATCTGTATCCAGGTGTATGAGACTCATGTATCCTGAAAATTGTATTTAAGCAATGTAAGAACCTGGTAATAACACTCTTTCATATCCATACTTATGGATGTATGTCAGAGTCCTTTTGCAAAAGTTTTTAATAAATACATCTGCATTTGTTGTTCATATGCCTCTGACTTTCTTTTTTAAAAGGTGACCCTGGTTTTTAATACCACACTCACATTAAAATAGTCAGTAAAAATATAAAAAGTCATGTGTCCACCATTTCCACCCACCAAATATCCTCCTTCTATATAAGTCGTAATTGCAAACACAAGCAATAGAAAATAATTCAACCAGTGTCTTAAACTTTAAAAGAGTTGATTTTAACAAACTCAGAGAGAGCCTAGGAAAGATTCCATGGATGAAAATCCTAAAGGGGAAAACAACTCAAGAAGCATGGGAAACTCTGAAAAATGTCCTCATAAAAGCCCAGTCTAGCACAATACAACTGAAAAAGAAAAACAAGAAATTCAGGAAGAAATCAGCACGGCTGCACAAAGATTTCTCTCTGACAAACTGAAAGAAAAAAAGGACAAATACAAAAAATAGAAAGAGGGACAAAAAACTAAGGCTGATTATCAGCAGTTAGCCAGACCATGCAAAAATGAAGTCAGGAAAGCAAAGGCTCAGCATGAACAAATTATAGCCCAACATAAAAAAAAAAACACCCTTCCGTAAAAGACAAACTAGAAATAAAAATTAAAATAAGCAAGAAAGTGGTAAGAGAACACCTATTTGACCTTGATGAATATAAACTACCTGACTATATAAACCGGACAGATTACTACATCCCAGAGTTCTGAAGGAGCTGGCAGATGTTATCTCAGAACCATTGTACCATATCTTTCAAAAATCCTGGAGCACTGGGGAAGTACCTGATGATTGGCAAAGGGCTGGTGTAGTTCCTGTCTTCAAGAAAATAAATAAAAACAGACCCAGGAAACTACAGAACAATCAGTCTAATATCAATATCTGGGAAGATCCAGGAAAAGATCAAAAAAGAGATCTGCAAACAACTAGAAGCAAATAAAGTTATAACTAGTAGCCAGCACGGGTTTGTTAAAAACAGATCATGCCAATCCAATTCCATTTCATTCTTTGATAAATTGACTAAATTAGTAAACCAGTGAAATGCTCTGAACATAATATACTTAGATTTCAGTAAGGCATTTAACAAAGTAGACCACTCTCTATTTCTTGGTAAGCTAGAAAAATGTGGAATAGACAACATCACCACCAGAAGGATTTTTAGCTGGCTGACAAACTTTACTTAATGAGTAGTCCTTAGTGGTACTACATCCACATGGAGAGAAGTAAGCAGTGAGGTACCACAACATTCTGTACTAAATGACTTAGATGAGGGAACAGAAGGGAAACTCATCAAATTTGCAGATTACATTAAACTGGCAGGAATAGCCAACACCCCAGAAGACAAGCTCAGGATCCAAAAAGATCTTGACAAACTTGAACAATGGTCCCTATCCAACAAAATGAATTTTAATGTGGACAAAAGCAAAGTTTTACATATAAGCAGGAAAAATTAAATGTGAGATTAGGCGAGACCCAGCTCAAAAACAGTAACTGTGAGATGGACCTTGGAATCCTAGTGAATGATCACTTGAATTTGAGCCAGCAGTGATCAGCAGCAGCCAAAAAATCTAATATAATCTTGGGTTGTATAAACAGAGGTATAGAATCAAGATCACATGAAATATTAGTACCACTTTATCAAACCCTAGTAAGACCACACCTAGAATACTGCAACCAATTTTGATCACCATGCTACAAAAAAGATGTTGAGACTTTGGAAAAAGTTCAGAGAAGAGCAACTAAGATGATCAAAGCCCTGGAGACTTAAACATATGAATCCATATAAACATATGAACCCAGGATCTGGGTTTGGCTAGTCTAAAGAAAAGGAGAATTAGGGCTGACACGATAGCAGTATTGCAGTATTTGAGGGGCTGCCACAAGGAAAGGAAGGTCAATTTATTTTCCAAGGCACCAGAAGGCAAGACAAGAAACAATGGATGGAAAATGATCAAGGACAGAAGCAACCTGGAATTAAGGGAAAATTTCCTAACAGTGGGGACAATCAACCAGTGGAACAGCTTGTTTTCAGAATCACTGGAGGTTTTAAAGAAGAGATTAGGCAGTCACTTATCTGAAATGGTATAGGTTCCCCTGCTTGAGAAGGGGGCTGGACTAGAAGACCTTCAAGGTCCCTTCCAGTTCTAATTCCTATTCCTATTCCTATTCCTATTCCTATTCCTATTCCCATTCCCATTCCCATTCCCATTCCCATTCCCATGCCATGCCATGCCATTCCATTCCATTCTCATAATTACTCTCCTGAAACCCAGGAAGAAGGACAAGAATGGATTCCTATGAGAATGACATTTAAAGCATGGGCTAGGGATTTAAACTGCTTGGTTCCAATGTCCTATTAGATGAGAATTTCATATACCTGGAACTTGGTCCAATTTGTTCTGCTCAGATGGACTGATGAATATAGGAGAAGGTAGTCTTCAGATGACCTTTCTGTTTCTGCAGAAAGGATAAAGGGGAAATATCCTTATTTGTGGATAGTCTGTGTGTGATAAAAAAAAATGGTGGGTATATGCAGATTAAAATTAATTAATTGTATAAACAGAGTACCTTATTTTACAGACATTTTAATTCCCAACAGTGATTATTAAATTAATTAATACATATATCCTGAACTGTAAAATGAGGTGGGACTTGGGGTGAGTGGAATATTGTTTCTGGCATAGATATACATCTGTTTGGGTCCCTCAAAAAGTTGCATGCACATTCGTATTGGATAAACACAAATAACTAGGATTGACTTCACCAGAGTTTATAGTCTTTGATTGACAAGGAAGAACATTTTTCTAACTGGAGTTTAAAGAAAACATTTGCAAAACATTCTGAATTGCACACATTAATAAAAATGTTCACGAAGTGGGCTAATTTGTCTCCTAACAAAGCAAGTTTCTACTTCTCTGCTATTAGTGTAAAAATACATAAATTTAGATGTTTAAATTTTAATATATCTCCAAGAATGCTCTAGGAAATTAAACTTTTTTAAAAAAATCAATATTTTATTGTTATTATCAAACTTTACAATGTCACTAGAATTGTATCTTCATTATTTATACAGGATTTATAGTTCCTGAAACTTTCCCTGTGTAAATATCAGTATAAACTGACCTAATTTGCATCTCTTGGACTAATATGCAGGTATAAAATTATCTATTAACTTTCATGTCCATTGAGACAAATATGCATATTTTGAAAGGAAATACATCTACAAAGACTGATTCAAAATATCTTTACCTATATCTATATTATATTAAAATGTATGAACTTTCAAAAATGCCAATACAGTATGGAATAACTTTACAGATTAATGAATCAGAAATGAATTGCCAAAATTGCATTCACTAAGCAATGAGTTCACATGGTGTATTTCTTTATGACAGCATTGCTTAGCGACCAAAATTCCAGCCTGGGCAGGGCTACATTCGGCATATAAGACGCACCCAGATTTTCACTCCCTTTTTGGGGGTAAAAAGGTGCATCTTATACTCTGAAAAATACAGTAAATATATGTTAGGCTTAATTGTTACAAACCATAGTATTGCTATAAGCGCAACAATAACTACAATACCTATGAACAACATGAATGTTCTTTAACTGTAGTCTTCTTAAATAAAAAGCAGAAGCAATTTTGGCAATTCATGTTGCCATCATTAGGTGAATTTTACCAGACATTAGCCAAGGATTCACCCTTACCCAAGCCATTCCAGGTTTGGCCCTCCCAGTTCTGAGCCTCAGTAATGTAAAGGTTTGTCTGCAAGTTCTCCTACTTGCCTATCTTCCCCTAACATCTCCTTTTGGCCACTCTGCATTCTTCCTTGTGGCAAACAGCCCCCAAACTGTGCAGCCCTGAGGCTGTTTGCCATGCCCCAAGAACAGGGTGAGCAATTAATTTTCCCAAGGGGCCACATGAGAAATTGGGACTGTTGTGGAGGGCCACCTCTGCTGCCTGATCCCTGATGGTGCTGCCACCCTGTCCCTGACACTTTAAGCTGTACTGACGTCTCACCCTCTGCCAACACCACACTGCTTCCTCCAGCAATGCTTCTCCCACCCACTGATGCCCTGCCCTTGCCAATGCCATATCTCCACACTGATGTCAATGCCATGGTCTGGACTGAGACTTTCCATGGCCTGGATGGGGTCTGCGGACCTTAAAATATCCAAGTCTGCCCAAGAAGCTTCAGGCAATCCTGGAAACCCCTTTCCCATCTTCCTGTTCCTGCTGATTATCAGGCATGCCCAACCTGCCTATTGGGCTGGGTTTTGCACTGCATTGCAGCTCAATGCTATTTAAACAGACCCATATGCATGCAAAAATGATGCTTTGCAAAGAGCTCCTGGATGGGTGGGGTTGACTTTATGTTGTGATGAACAAATAAACAAAGAAAATCCTGAAAGTAGCCTTGAGCTGTAGTATGCCAAAATGCCCCTTCGTACTCTGTACCTGGGCTGCGTTGGAGATGGCTCCACATTGAGAAAAAGCCAAAAAAAAAAAAAAGCCCAAAGCATCTCTTGATCTACAGAATGTCAAAATGCCCCTTTACAAAGAGCTGCTGGATGGGCTGGAGCTGGCTTTACATAGCAAAAAAGAAAAATATGCCAACAGTGATTTAAAGGGGCATCAGTATTAAGATACATGTTTTGGTTCATCATAATAATCCATCTAGTATAGCTTGAAAATTATGCTTTATGGTTTAGTGTTCTGTGTGAACAAGAATAACCATGGTTTGCTCAATAATTGACTGAAGAATACAACACAGCTCAACCGTAATACATAATAAATACAACTGAAGAAACATTTATGTATGTTATGTATATATATCCAGGGAAGCAGACAATAGAATTAATCAAGTGTTCTAACTTGAAAGCACAGCTCTTCTCAATAAATTAAAATTAAACTTCAATTACAGTACTGTCGGCTAAAACACTTGTTAAATTATATTTTAAAAATTGACATAAAATTAAATAATAGAATCTAACAATTGAATCCTGAGCTATATTCTATTGAAACTCAGGACCTTAAATAGGTTAGACAACTAGGTTTTCTGCAATAGCAGACCATGCAAACCAAGATAAGATTCAGATCTCCAATAAACTGTGCAAAGAATAGCAGAACAGAACAGGAATAAAATGATGTATCTGATAATAGTGGATGCTTGCTGGCATAAATACCAATGAAGCATTAATGACTTAAAAGAGAAATTAGAATGGACCCAAAATCCAGAAGGATACTAACAATGACTTATCAAAATCATCACATTAAAAACAAGCTGAAAAAAAGAAAAAACAAATTTGAAAACCAATAAGGAAAATATGGTCCAAAATGAGTGACAAATATCTTAAGTTATATTACACCCCTTTCAAAAAATAGCATCCTCCATATGGACTCAACTATAATACAAAGAATGCCAACCAGCTTGAATTTTTTAACGGCTGGACTAAACAATGAGGAGCAAATGTATGTTTGACAAGTTTACTTCTGACAAAACAGATGCAGAAACAGAACAAGCTCAAGGCAGAAGAAATGGCATCTTTAAAAACATGAAAGTGTTTTTAACACAATCCTCCTATCAAACAAAGAACAAGTTAGTGGCATCACAATATTTCCAAAAAGTAGATCACATAATCAAGAAAACACTCAAAAATCTAATAAAAAAGGACAAGGAAACCATATTGTATGAAAGGCTGTGGATGAATGCTTCTTTGCTTCTAAAAGCACACTAAAATACATAAACTTGACATATCACTTCATAAAATTATATCATTGATAATTAATTAATGTCACTTGCCAGTCAGAAGACATGATAAAACTACATTGATTTCACAATATACAGAGAGTTTAATAATAATTTCAATTGTGAAACTACACTTTTTAGTTCAAATCAGATCCAAGGATGCAAACTTACCATATATGACAGTTTGGCTCAGATCCTCAATCTGATATACTCATGCGAGCTTCAATAAAATATAGGTAGCATGGAATGTTTTCACCAGAGCCATCAGTCCACGACCTCCTGCCATAGAAAAGACAATCTGCTATTCATTTATTGGCTACAAATATGTTCATTGATAGCACTTGGAAGTATTGCATGGAATCTGACACATATTGTTTAACAGAATCAAAAAGTATGCAGTCCAATGGCATTTCAGCAGTGCATTTTGTTCATTCTTAACATTAATATTACTGCTATATATAATTTAAATCTGTGTGTGCATTTGTTTATAAACAAAAAATGAGTGGGCATTATTAATAAAGATTGTATCGATTTCTTTTCATTTATGATAACTTTAATTTATCTTATTACTTGACACATTTTCTCAGTAATTATTTTTTTAAATAATTTCTTCAAATTATTTCAGACTCAGAGAACACCTATACTTGGCTTCTATATTTAGCCCAATAATCTTTAATAAAAATGTTTAGTCATGTACTTCATTATTACTTTTTTTAAAATCAGAGAATCAACAGCATAGAAGAATATATGTATGTATGTATGTATGTATGTATGTATGTATGTATGTATGTAACACAGCTATATAATATAAAAGACGTTGCTCATATAAAGCTGTGTCATATCTTTTGGTTCAGGAATGGAGGAAAAACTTAAAGATTTTTGATGATTGGGAGATGAAATAGGGGAATCTAGTTTAATGTATATAATATTTACTTTGTTAGCTTCCTGAACTTCAGATGAAGTGACAATTCTTTTTTCTTTCTTTCCAGCTTTTAAGAGATTTTGCAATTAATTGGCAAAGTTCCTTGCAACTTCAGTAAATGTTCAGTAGTCTAGAACATTCACAGAAGTATGTTACAAGATATCATGTTTCCCCAAAAATATGACCTACTCAGAAAGTAAGTCCTAGCTTGATTTTTACATGTGTGCCCAATATAAGCCTTATCCCCAAAATAAGCCCTAATTAAGACCCCGCCCACTCCAGGGTGCATGGGTAAAAATTAAGTTGGGGTGGAGATGGGGGGTGGAGTTGCCCTACTACTTACCTTCGGATAGTTGTTGTTGTTGTTGTTGTTGTTGTTATTATTATTATTATTATTATTATTATTTATTAAATTTATATACCACCCTTCTCCCAAAGGACTCAGGGCAGTGACCAGCCATCAAATAAAACAGCACAATACAAAAGTTAAAAACAATTTAAAACCAATTAAATCAAATTTGGCCCACATCTAAGAACCCCAATTTAAAACAGTCAAATTTAAAATTCCAACATACAAAATCAAAATGTAAAAATTTAAAGTTGTTAAAAAAAAGGATAGTTGCAGCCAGGCCTCGCATACCTTGGCCCATTTCTTCTGCAACCAGCAAGCCTTTCCTGAAGGCCTAAAGGATCAATCTGGAGTTCTGTTATTGGCTACAGAGGCCTTCAGGAAAGCCTTGCTGGCTGCAGAAGAAAAGGGCCAAGGAATGTGAGGCCTGGTTGCAACTATCCGAAGCCAAAGAAGTTCATGAAGGCCTTTGACAGCAAAAAGGAGGCCGGGGTGACACACACAAGTGAGATGAGTTAGTTGTCGACATCCCCCCTGAAAATAAGACCTGATGCCTTTTTTGGTGGCAAGAAAGATATAAGACAGGGTCTTATTTTTGGGGAAACACGGGTAATCATTTTTCTTCAAGGAACATTGATGTGGCTTGGAAGCCTACAAAACAGGAATATGTATTGATCTCAATGAGACATTACAAAGTTTTTCAAAACAAACATAAAAGGAAAATCAGTTGCTTTTTCTCTCATTTTTTTCCACTCCTGAAAAGCAACCAAATATCTTGTTCCATTTCATAGTTTATAAATGTCTAAGAGTAAGGATAATGTAATTCAGCAATTCATTTTATACAGTGGAGCTATCTCCAAATCATGACTGGCTGAGAATTTAGTCTGCAGTAAAGTACATTTGCTCAGAATCAGAACTATCAGGATATTGGAAATCCTATTATTGTCTAGATCACACCTACAAAAATGTTTCTCTTTCAGGAAATTATTATATCAACATTCTGCTTTGGGGCAGTTATTAAGCTTTAATACTGGACTCATTTCATACCCAGTATTGTCCTAACCAATGTATGGATTATGACACTACATTTTTCTATGTGTGTCTTTTATTTACACTAATACAAAAATAAAGTACAGCTCAGTACAGTACATACAGTATAATGTTTCCTGGATGTTTTTTTTTTGTATTTCAACTAAAAAAATGAAAAAAAAGAAATAAAAAAAAGATATTAACAGAAAGCTAAGTCTATATTAAGACACATACATAGAACATACTGGTTTATTACATATTTAAAGCCAATTACGAGAGCATATACAGATTAGGTGCAAAGAAACCTACTCCTAACTTTGCAACAGAAAAATAAAAAGCCAAATTCATGAGAAAATGCTGCTTTTCTTGATACAGACCAAATTATAGTCCACTAGTGAAATATATAATCACATTCATTTTCAAGCTTTCTAACTGTAAGTGGAAATAAAAAAATATTTACACTGAAGATCAGCACCACATTTTAATTTCTAAACCAGCTAAGAAAACAATTAGAGGTCAAAATTATCCTATTTATCGCCCATTCTCCTTCTTCCACATGATTAGCTTTCTGGGGAACACCTGGTTTTGCAGAAAGTGGACAATTACACTAATTCTTTGTAAAACACTATAACTATAAGAATGAAAGGTCAATGTGCTCCTGCTGATCCAAATTTGTCTTCAATTCCCTTTCCCATCTTCCTCATTATCCTGTCTGGAAAGGTGTGCAAGTAATCCCCTTGACTGCCCTTGATGTCAAAGGTGCTTTATGATTCCCGACAAAGAAAGTGTTAGTTGCAAGTGATGTGAATAAGTAGCAATTTGACCTTCTGCTATCAGCTGGACTACAGGAAGACTGAGTAAGCCTCAAACAGCGTAGTAAAAATAGAGTAGAGATGGTATAAAATTGGGTTATTGCATTATTTGTCATCATTTAGAATTTCCTCCTGGGGCCATTAGAATCATAACAATATCCTTAAATGTCACCTTTCTCACCAGGATGGGCATTAGAGTCCTACAGAAAAACAATGCATTTAGAAATTATGTATTATGCTCAAGAATAATGTTAAAATCACAAACAGTTAACTAACCATCAAAATAAGAAATTACACACACACACACACACACACACACACACACACACACATTTCCCCCTTCCCATTTTTATGTCCTGCAAACCTTAAAATAGCTCATGTAAAGCATAACGCTAACTTGAGTCATGTAAGCTACTGATCATTATAGCATCAGAAAAAGACAATATTTTGTCTTTCCCTTTGGATTTAGAGTGTGAATGGTGAAGCAAAAGAGAGTGAAAGAGTGAAACATGAAAAGCTTGATTTGTTAGGTCCCCTGCTGTCTGAGAAAAGATCAAAGCTCAGGAGGGGGCTGTAGAACAGCTGAATGCCTTGCACTGAAACATGGCCTATGGCAGCTGCTCTGGGCACACTCATGTAACACAGGTGTACCTCCAGCTCAACCTTGCCTGTTGAATCATGGGAGCAGGTTACGTTTTCTCTTCTTTCATTATTTCAGCCTTAGCCACTGAGGAGATGTAAGCTCCATCCATCACAATGCACAAATTCACAGCGCAGAGATTCAGTGCAGACCTAATTAAAGCTTTTCCTTTCATTTGCAGAGATAATTAGACTTTCATCTCACCAGGACACTTCAGAAAGATCTATTCCTTTCTTCAATAAAAGCTACATCAAACAAAAGCAGATTTTAATCGCATTTTCTTTGGGGCATGAGTCAATAATGAAAGATGTCATGGGTAACAAAAATAGTGTTGCAAGGGGGGAAAAAAAGAAGAGGGAAGCCTAAGCAATGCTCTTTAATTAACATCATGTTTGCAAACACCATTAATTTCCCTCATTAAAATGATTTTTATCTACAACTGATTGTTGATAAAGCAATCGATTTGAGTATCTCATCTGTTTCATCACAAAGCAGGAACCCCATCTGCTGTGCTTTCAAAGCGGTAATCATGCAGAGTGATAAGCAATATGTGAGAACAATAAAAAATGCATATGTGAGCGTGTCAGAGATTTGCAAGGAAGAATACTGGGCAAAGGCCACCTTTAAACAGATCATGTATTAAAAATGATTTGATGTCAGGCCAAAGGATAAATATGTCACAAAGATCAGAGTTGCATAAATAACAAATGAATTAACAAGCGGAAGTGGGAAAGGTTGCATCTGTGATTAAGGAATAATGGTAAGCAGATACAGGGAGGTGGGGGGGGTAGAACCATAATAAAAGGCCAACCACTTAGCTACATTTAACACTGATCTACTCGCATTTATGATGTAATACCAGATGACAAATGTGCATTGCTCTTTGCCTATGCCTTTCTAATTAGTGGTATACTAGAACAGAAGCTTTTCTCTGGTATAATGTTTACCACTGGAGACTACATAAAGCATTTTTGGCTTTAAGCCCATATTGTTGTTTTCAGTTCTTATTTATTTTCAGTTTTTGATTCATACTCTCCACAAAAATAGTGGGACCCCAAACATGAAAATTGGTGACACTGTTCAAAGCACAATAAAATCTTGCTTTCTATAGATATTATATAATTCAGTCATTCAGCTTATTGATAAATTAATGAATGAAAAAGAGTAAATAAAAATAACATTTCCTTCTGAAATGTAATATGAACATATATACTATTTAAATATTCAAGGCCATGTAAAAAAGCCCCTCTCTGAGGGAGATGGGCAGTTCAGAGAAGTGAAAAATAAATAAAATTGAAATTTTTTTGCCAACCAGAGTAAGATGCTCCAAACCTTCATAACATAGATCATCAAAAATATGCAGGTCAAACCAACAGGATGCATGAGGAATATCTCTACCTCATATTATATTGATTCCATTTGCATCAGTGTGATATAGACAAAAAAGTTAATTTAGTATATGGAAGCGTTACCTGGTTGTATGCATTGTTTAATTATGAGGAGAACAAAAATAAAAATTGTAAATGTAATTCTGCCCAATTTCATTACATAGTATCTGTTTTGTGGCTATATTTGTTCATATGCATGTTTGAAAGGTTTTTCCCAGGGATGAAATCCAGCAGGTTCTGACAGGTTCCGGAGAACCAGTAGCAGAAATTTTGAACAATTCAGACAACCGGCAAATACCACCTCCGGCTGGCCCCAGAGTGAGATGGGAATGGAGATTTTGCAGTATGTTTCCCCTGCCAGGCCCACCAAGCTATGTCCACCAAGCCACATCACGCCCACCAAGCCACACCCACAGAACCGGTAGTAAAAAAATTTGGATTTCACCACTGGTTTTTCCTAATTTAAAATAATAATTAAAAAAATGTTGGTAACTTCAACTTTCATATTCTATTCTCCTGTGTAATAATAATATCTGAAGTTTTGAGAATATTTGATAGGCATAAATTTTAAACAGACAGTATGATTTTTTTTTATTTTTAAAGACTTAAAATTATTATTTATACTGAGAACAACAACATATTTCCTCAACCTGTGTAGTAAGAGACAATATTTCAGATTATGCACCTTTTGTTTTTGGAATATAAAATTTAACTGCAAAGGAAGATCCACTTAGTTCCAGGCTCTACTGGAAGAGATTGATGATATATTGCATTTGTACATGACATTTATTCTTCAAACTTCTAAAATAATTTCTCTCAACATTCTCCTCACATTCCTTTTGTAGATTTGGCAGAACCTTTTATAGCAAGCAAGGCAATGGTCCATTCTAAAAATCAAGCCTATATCAACTTTATCTAAATGAAGTAATACTGGAAAGTAGTAATTTATCCAATTTAGATAAGCAATATACTGTAGTTCAGTGGAAGTCTTTAAAAGCTTGCCTCAACTTTTGGGTCCAAATTCAAATATCCTTCCATTAATTGGAGGATTCCAGTTCTCTATAATTGATTTTTTTCCCTGAAACAACTTCCTAATACTTGTTTCATTGTTTTCATTAACTTCAGTATAAGCATATCCAGCAGTTCTACAGCCAAAGACAAGTACCATATGAGCCACGGTGGCGCAGTGGTTAGAATGCAGTACTGCATGCTACTTCTGCTGATCACTGGCTGCCTGCAATTTGGCAGATTGAATCTCACCAGGCTCAAGGTTGACTCAGCCATCCATCCTTCTGAGATGGATAAAATGAGGACCCAGATTGTTGGGGGCAATATGCTGTCTCTGTAAACCGCTTAGAGAGGGCTGTGAAGCACTGTGAAGCGGTATATAAGTCTAAGTGCTATTGCTATTGCTATATAAATAACATTTTAGCAGACATTGTGTTTTCACCATGAAAACAATAATAGGAACAATTGTGGATATGACTTGTACCATTTATTAAAAAATATAAGATGTGAGGAAATCTATCAACATACCAGTCTAGGAAACTCTTGCTGAAATTGTAAGAACACACTTTGAATCTTATATTTCATTAATATGATGTGAAACCTGATGGATCCCTCAATTTTATGAAGGGATCCTTGTTTCCCTCTACTTTCTTGGAATAGGAAATGCCAGTATAAAAGAAAGAATACAGCATGGGTTTGCCATGTGTTTAGACCTCAGGACTGTTTGGACCTCTGAGCTTTTATTGTGTTTGTTTTATTTATTTGTAAAGTTTATATTGCAGATTTTATAAGACTTCAAGACAGCATGCTAAACAATTTCCTGTCTGACTGCTTTCCGTGACAACTCAGTGAGATGGATTGTGCTGAGAGATAGTGATTGCTTTATAGGAATCCAATAAAATCATATGGCTGAATAGAAAATTAAATCTGGTTTCCTTTATCCTAATCCAACATTTAAACAACTACACCATGCTGACTCTTTTATCTTAGTCCTAGAACTGTAAACCAGCAACTTTTAATAGGTGTGGCTCCAACATCTAGTATATATGTGAAAAATGTACTCCTAGCGCTAAGATGAAATATATGGAACATATTTTATTACTATTTCATCCTTCCTGATAAAACATAACAGTCTGCATTTTCAATCTGTTTTGGATTTTCTTGAGGAAAAAAAGCATGAAATAATTTAGAATGGAACAAATGTATGGGAAAAAGGAACATGGGTCTAGTTTCAGGTCAACTATGAAGGCTTACATTTTCTCATAGTTGTTCAACCAGTTAATGATAATTAGAATAAAATATTTATGGGACTTTTCATGAATATAGTCACTCAATAGGCCTCCCACTGAACCTAAATAGCATTCCAATTAAGTCAAGTGAGTCAGCAGTAATGCAATCAAAACTTTAATTTAAATCCATGTTAGATCCACATCTCAGAGATGTTTCCAGCTGGGTTTAGGGTTTGGCACCAGCTGAGACCCCAGGACAGGACAGGTGTGGCAGCGGTCATGAGAGAGTTTCTTTTGGTTTGGTTTTCAGTCTCTGGTTGTGAGACCCTGTTTCTTTTTTTTTTATTTAATTTTTAAAAAAACAAAACATATCTAAAAAAACATAAACAATAAATCACCCGTTGCTATACATAAGAAAGGAAGGTTTGGTTCTTCAGTCTTCATAAGTTC